>JXWZ01011842.1:0-12399 GCA_000956215.1 Anopheles farauti No. 4
CAACGTTGCTTCATATCATCGCCGCATCAGGGCGTAAGGTTCTCCGCGATAAGCGACGGGCGGCTCGGATGATGATGATAGGTGCGATAAAGTGTGTCGTGGTTCGTGGCGATGGTGGCCTAGATAATGCGAGCATCGTTGCGGTCGGTGCTATTTGGGAAAGGTTTTCCCTTTCAGCTCAAAGAAGTCACGCGGTGTGTCGGGGTCAAGATTCTGATGCGTACGCCCAACCGCTTCGAAAGGACATCAACTTCGTCATCATTTCATTGATAAGTGATGGGAGGACACTGTTTCCTGCGACTCGTGACTAAAAAAAAAAAGAGAACAGGAAATGATAAACTGTGATAAAGGAAAGAAATATTAATCACCGCACATCTGCCAGCCCCGTAACCTCCTCGGGCCCCGAGTTTTGACCTTATTTTTGCCGCTTTGCGCCGGTTTTCATCGCCCTTGCCCTCCCCGGGTCACTGCGACGTCACGTCGGCGGCTTTTAATGGAGTAGTAAAAAATGTGCATGAAATGCGTTTTATTTTGTTCGCTTGTTCCGCTTCCACGTCCCTTTTATACGTCGCTCTTTATTAACCGCATCGATATTGACCAGCCCAGCCGAGCATCAACTTGTCGTAAATTATGGCCGGTTTTTTTTTGGCGAAAACGATAGACTTTACCGGCGTTTGGTTTTGTTGGAGCTACACTCTTCGTGTGGTTATGCGAGGAACGCGTTTTTATATTCTCTCTTATGGTTATGGTTTTCAATAACAAACAGGTATCTTTAAAGTCCAGAGTCGCATGTCACAACCTAGGTCAATGCGTCGCAACTTCTAATCGTTTGTTTTGAACGCTTTAAAAACGCTAAAAGAACGCTCCCCGAGACGGTGATTTCTTATCAAACTGTCGTATCAACGCTGTAAATGTCGCGAGCGCACTTTTATTATTCATTTGCTTTCCACTTCCGCCGGAAATGGAGCGAATTGAAATCTTAAAACCATCACCACATCGCCGCACCCTCGCTCTGTATACGTTTGGTTTGGTCGTTTAATGTCAACGATCATTGAAGAATGCTAGACGCGAAGGAAGCCCAAGAAACATGTCAACGTGTCAGCTAGTTGAATCCTGATGTTAATGCAATGCGTTCATCATCATCATCCTGGTTGCCCCTCCACGTAAGGATGTGGGAATTAAATTTCGCATTCACCGCACTGAGGTCGTTCACGTGGAAGTGAAGAAGATGCGAAACGCGCACTTCGTCAGGTTTTTGATGTTGGTGACAGTGTTATTTAAGCGCATGATTGAGATGGTTTTTGAGAAGTAATGAAAAGTAAGTTTGAAGAAAAACAACGTTCAACTGGGTTGAAAATAGGTCGATCAATCCTACCGCGCGGACGTGGGTGAATGGGGAATCAAATGGACTGTCTTTTGGCAGGTATGGAAATATGCTATTGAAGCGTGCCGTCACATGTGAAAAGGGCGTAAAATGGCCCTAAGCGTTGCGGCACGTTAGAAACATCAGGGGGTTACCTAATCATTTATTTATTTATTTTTAGACGCGAATGAATAAATAACGTTCTTGGAATGTATCTGTTTTTGTTTCGATACAACAACACGCGTTGAGTTCTCGTTCGCTGAGTGCCTATGGGAAGGGGTGTCTAGGGTTTTTTTTTTATTTATTGGGGACGATTGGTCCAAGGTGATTTTAATAAAATGAGTAGTTCAAACTGCGCACAAACCGGTTTTGATTATACATGTTACGTTTTGGGTTGATAAATATTGTAATCATTTATTTTAGTTTATTATTTGCGAATCTTATGTGGTGTTATTATGGGTAAAAAAATTGTCTCATCACATTCGGATGGTTAGTTTTAAGTATTTAAAATTTCCCAACTGCACAAAAATCCTAATAATCACAAACACGGAAACGGTACCATAACGTACACGAAATGGAAATCGTGATCTTTAGAACAATACTTGTTCGAACCGTCTCGTATCGTCATGTCAGGCGAGAATTACTATAATTAAAGCAGAAAATGTAAATTACGGTTACGGCTTCCTTCCATTCGAATCGATTCTACCTGTTCAGTTGCAACGTCTGTCCAATTCTCCAGTAGTAATTGTCTACGGTAGTTGTCGGTAGCAATTGACTCACTGGGAGAAGCCAGTAATCCTGTTCGAGTGTGCACATTTCTAATTTCCTACTGCTCTTTCCCTCCACCGTTTCGTTTCATGTTGTTGCTGCTGCTGCTGCTACCACCACCGTATAGGTACGGAAGAATGTCCAATCCGATCGGTAGTGAATCGCGTCGGACACCAGCTACACAAAGCGCTCAGCGAAAAGGGTATAGCGCTGCTGGTTAATCATGGGATCTCGGAAGATAAGGTAAGCTCAACGAATGCTGCTGAAGTAGGAACCAGTTTTCTTTTTCTTAATCGAACGCAATATTGTTTGTAGCAATTAAATACTATCAGAAAGTAAAAGTAAATCCTTTCTACCGATTGTAAATCAAAAGGAGTTAGCAAAGTTTCCCATGTTAGAGGGTTAGATCCTATAAAAAGGAATCCTGACGCACGGACAGTGACACGTGATCTTGTCACTTTTTGATAAGACACGAACATTCGATCGGACGTCAGCGAGTTCCTGCCACCATTATGCACTTCGAGGGTAGACACTGGAAGCCTCGCGATAATCTTCGTGGCTTTGCGGCCATACCCGCTGTGTTTTGTCTAAGTCTAGTAGTTTCCGGTATCTTAATCCGGTCCGCTTTAAGGAAAGGATTACCGCAACCGCCATACTGCGTATTATCAGCGTCGGCGTGGTTCCGTCGGGGCTCAAATCGCGATTGACGTCTGTGTCTTCAATTAACACAAATTTCCGCACGACCGCTAACCAAGCGTGGCGGCGGACCGGACATGACCGGGGTGCGAAGTGCAAACTGACGAAGAAAACAAGCGCCACGAATTGTTGTTTGGGTATTGCTTTGTTTGGTGTTGCGTATACGTCCGATTGTGTGGGATTGTTCGTAAAAGCTCCCCCTTCTAAATGGAATTCGGACCACGATTTCCTTCCTGAGCGGCGATCCGCGACTTCCCTTTAATCGTACGCTTTCCGGGACCTTTTTACTGTTGGTAAACAATCCATTCGTATTGGAGAAAAAAAGGGATGTGGGAGGAACATGGGGTTTGAAGTAGGTTTTCCGGACGGTAAGGACGGTGTAGCAGATGAAGTAGCGATGAAGTAGTGTAAAAAAACGGGTTGATCATAATTCATCATAACGACAACGTTGGCAGGGAGAAAAGGGTTCGGAAGCCCGCTCGGAAGACCATGATGGAGGGTATGTTGTCGGTTTTTGTTTATGCGCCACCGGTCTAGACGATAAACACCGTGTTGCAGCGTCTGCCGAGCGTCTGGAATAAACGAAACGATGAACCTGCCAACTGCTACTGTGCTGTTGGCGGTGCGTCACAGGTTGTGATTCCGGAATCACTTTCTTTATTTGCTTGGACTTCGCCAACGGCGGAGACGACATTGAACTTGCTCTTTTGGGGTGGGCGAATAACATTATCCATAATGAGGCAGGTGCTGTGTGAGACGAGCTCGGATGGATGGAGGTAGTGTTTTCGGAAAGATAACGATCGGCTTTTAAGCGCCGAGTGTTTACGTCGTAGTAATGCGCTTACCCTCGCGTAAGGTCGGTTTGATGGATGCATCGACTGCCTTGGGATTTACTCCACGAGCAAGGTTGAGATAGATAACCATCATGTGTCGAAAGGACAGGGTGAAGAAAGCTTCCGTCAATGTGAAATGTTTATTTTGGAGTCCATTCAAGCCGCTCTTAGATTGCGCGAATGACAAAAGAAACTCGACAAAAGCAAGATGCCGTGTTGTATCGTTTCCAAGCAATGATGAATTTCTTTCTTCAAGGAAAGCGAATCAAAGCTTAGCATCATTTTATTTTGTCCAATTAGCTCTTGGCACGAGTAGAATGGAGTTGTTTGTTCTCCATCCACCAGAATGTGAACTTTGATGTCGTTGTTTGTTTCTGTATATGTACGTGTCAGACGTTACCAGTTCAGTTGTGACCAGCGAATTTCGATGTTACTGGAGATTTTGGATTCAAACGCGTGGGGATGTGAAACGCAGAAACTGCATTCACACTACCTCAGCAGCGCTCAGACACCGTTTTCGGTCTATTTAAACACGCGACACTTAACCTTAAACTACAACTCCGTTTCGTTGCCGTCGTTGGTTGCTTTGATGTTGACTTTTCTCAGCACATTTTACGATGAAGCGCTTTTGACGCTGTTATTGATGGGGAGAAGGGACGCGCGCTTCCGTGGACTCGCGTGATTAGGTGGAGTAGAAAATTTTAATTTCAAAACATTCCTCCCAAATACACCACCCTCCTTTGGTTGTCCACTGGTATTCACGTCGTTTTGGATTGTACATCTGGCTTTATTGGTTAGATGTTTCGTGTGCTCATTGTAGATGATGGAAGATGACGATGAAGGATTCGTAGGTAAGCAGAGATGAAAAGTGCCCAAACCATCAAGCACGTGGGACAAATGACGCATTATTTTAACAAAGACCTCAGGAAGGGACTAGTAGAAACGAGCGAGTGTAGGGTTGGTTGTGCACCGTAACACAAATTAAAGCTGTTTGTTTAACAACAAAACCAGAAGCTTGGGTGGAAGTAGATTACCAGACTCATAGGGATGGGGACGCAAACCTGTATTGTCGCTGAAGCTCATCGACAAATGCGTGTCAATTTCGCGTGAGTAGATGATGAACGATAAACCGATGTCGAGGATGTATGTGTGTGAGTCCCGGTTTTGCGAGCGACGAGACCAAAACTTTATTGCTTTACGATCCACCAAATTGCGAGGGAATTAGTATCACAAACAAGTAAACGATAGTCACCGCACAGCCCAGCCCAGGGCCGAAACATTGTCACGGCGTCATGGCGACCGGTCATTTAACGATCGTAATCGTAAGGACCTGCTGCGCTAGTTGTCTCCCGTGAGGAGTTTTTGTGTGTGCCGTTGTCACGGTGGGAAGATTTAAATACTGCCTGAAATTGACGATAGAGACGGTCGTTTGGTGGGTGGGTTCGTTGAACTCCTTTTTTGGGAAAGTTTTGTTTTGTGACCGACGACCGATAATAAGTGAAATATTTTTATGATGAAAACGCGACGCGGCAGTAAACATTGATAACTTATTTACTACTACTTTCTTCTCCACTCATTCTTTCTTTCTTTCTCGGCGCCTTCCACAGATGAAGCAGGTGTACGGTCATCTGGACGACTTTTGCAAACTTTCCGACGGTACGAAGGAAACCTACCTGCGCAAGGGTGAAACCAACCACGGTTATATTAAACCAGGCCAGGAACGTTTTGACGGCAAGTCGAAGGATCTCCGGCACACGTTCAACATCTGCACTCTAAAGCCGGAGGGTGCACTGCCAGACGAACCGCTACCCGGTTTTCGGGACCACGTATCGGATTTGGCGACGGATTTCAAGCGATTGTCGGCGCTACTCCTCCAGGCACTGGCCGTCGGTATGGAGCTACCGTACGGGTACTTTCTCGAGAAGCACCGCCACATTTTGGACGGTGAGAGCGAAAACCAGTCCACATTTCGGTTGCTCTACTATCCACCGCTGATCGAGGACGATGGCAAGAACGAGTTGCTGCGCGGAACATGTAAGTACAGCCAGCAGCGCTGTACGAAGGACGAGATCGATCTTTCCCTGCCCGAGGACTACCGTGCAAAGGTACGCGAACAGCAGGAACTGGAGGAACAGGAGCTTCAGCAGCAACAGCAGCTAGTGACCCGGTGTGGAGCGCACTGTGATTACGGCACCTTCACCTTGCTCGCCCAGGACTCCGAGGGCGGGTTGGAAGTGAAACTGCCCGGAACGGATCGGTGGAAGCGGGTCGGCCATCTACCGGGCGCCATTTTGATCAATGCCGGCGAACTCCTCTCGACGTGGACGGGGGACAAAATTTTCGCCCTGCAGCACCGGGTGATCATTCCGCAGGAGGAAACGATCCGTACGCGCGGTCGTCATTCGTTGGCGTTTTTCGTTCATCCAGGTACAGGGTTTGGTGGTTTAAGTTTACAAATGGGAAATTGAATTATTAATATTGTTTTTTTTTGTTTTATACCAACTGCAGACAATTGCATCTCGATCGCACCGATCGATCTGCCAACGTCCAGCTCCTCTAATTCACTCGATTCCGACGAGAAAAAGTCAAAAGGACGAAAAAAGTCCTTTAAAACTGCCAAGTCCAAGTGAGTTTACGACACTTCTACGATGGTTATGAAGATGACTAGGCGGTTTCGTTCAACATTCATGCTTTGCAAGTTACCGCCATAATTTATGCAATTTGCACCACCAATCATTTCACCCATCAACTTCTTGCTTCAATTTTACAAACTATTTGACGAAAACAATTCACAATCGTTTTTGCTGTTGCTGCTTGCAGGATCTACAACGCGTACCAGCACGTGCAACGACGCTTCAAGGAAACGTACGCATCGTAGCCATGCCAAATTGGTCGTGACAGGAGTCGACCTCTGAACGGTGCAGTATGCATACTTACTGCACAGGAGAAAAGCTTAGTTAAGCCGTTTAAATGATACGGATCCAACCGTCCCGGCTCCCTTACTCCATGCATACGATGGACGTGAGCTTTCATCGATACCGTATTTATGAGATTTAGGCACAATTTATTCCACCATCTTCTTCCAGCCTACTGGTGTACTTTTTTTTAACGAAATAATATAAAACGACATACAAACAACCTAACTTACTTACCTGCTTTAGCCTTACCTGTTTAAAGAAAATTACCATCATCACCTGCACACAACGCTAGCAACATTTCCCAAACGACTCTCTCGAGGGTAATCTAGTCCGAATAATTAGGAAAGGAATTCACATCATTATACGACCTACGCCAAGCTACCACAATTTGAGGCCTCCATTCAGAAACTGCTTATGATTCTCATGAGACGAAAAAGCGCCGTGCATAATTAGATACATCCTAACGCCGCATTGTGGACGAGATAAGACGTCTGGCGCGTGTTGAATGAAGTTCAACGGTAGTATGAGAAGAAGAAAATGCGCAGTGCAATAAAAGCTTCGCAACTTCGCAGTATGATACCCCGGTAGCGTGATAAACGGCTGGAATCCACTTTCCAGGAAAGCTTTGTTTACGCGAACGATTTGTCTCATGCGCCCGGAAGATTGATGAAATCGTGCAGCATGTCATGGCGGGAAATGAAGCTATAAAAGTGACTTTTTCGCTGCTCGGTGACGCACAATCACGATAAAAGGGACATTGATGCGCCCAGATTATTACGGGAACGGATTGCTCACGTTCTACTGGTGCGAAAGTTGTCCGTGTTATCGGTATTCTCAGCACAGCAATATTCGCATTAAGTTCGTATAATTTCAGTGAGGTTTTATCGTTTTTCTCAACCAAAACCACTTCCGTGTTCCCAAACCACCGACAGCACACAAACACGGTTATGAATCTTCAACCATGACAATCATGATCTGTATTTAGTGTTTTTTTTTTATATATATTCTGGACAAATTTTACACATAAAACCTTCGGCATTCTATTCTACAGATTCTTTGTGTACGTGTATGTGTGTATAAATAGTTTCGAATGTACAATACAGAGTGAAATACTTTGTATCCGCTCGCGCTGCCGTTGCGCTTCCCTCGCCATTCCACAGTTCCAGTTCCCATTTACCCAGAGCACCACTTGCACCAATTGCACACAGAAAAATAAAGCATTCCGACGTTCATAACGTCTCCTGCATTCCGCCTTTCGGAGGAGTAAATGCACTACGTTCCTATTCCGCACAGTTTACAACTGTTGCTTCCTCTGCTATCCACGTTAGAGTTGCCATCCCCTGCTTGCGAGCTAAATATCACATTCCATTGAACCGACGGGCGGTGCCATGCACGCCGTCGATGATTCCTTTCCGTTACCTTCCGCTTTCACCCACTCCGTTTTGTGCGCGTCGGGATCGATGTGTGCCGTGTGGTTGCACTGATGATCGGCTGGATCCAGCTGTACGGTGCCGGTGGCCACGATCACCACCACCGCCGTGGCCGAGGCAGTGGCCGTTGTAGCTGTCGTGAGTGCCGCCGTGGCGGCTTTTAGTAAAGAAAATTGATTATTGTCATTGCTTCGGTGTTGTAGCCCGTTGTCATCGTCGTCCGGTGGTGATTGGGTGTCGTTCGTCGGTTGTTCCTCCATGGTCGTCGGGATGGTGGCAGTGAGGTGACTGTGGCCTACGTACCCACCGCGGTAATGATGAAAATCGAGCCGAGCGCGATACGAGTGACGCGAACCCTTAAACCTAACTCTATCCTTAATCCTATGGAAACCGTTACTGTTTGGCAGTGGTTGTTGCGGTTGAGGTTTTGATGTGGTATTGCTGCGCTTGCCGGCAACACCTCCCTCTCCAATTGCTTCCTGCTTCTCGTCCTCCGCCTCTTCCTCGACCTCCTCCGCGATCTTGTCGCCGTTTTCGTGCACCAAGCTGACGGGCGTTAGACGATCCTGCTTTCCTCCGCCCACGGTGTTCCCTGTCGTTGCAGCCGGACACGGAACGGCACGTATCGATATGATGCTACTACTGTGGCGTCTCATGCTGGCACCTTGCCCGGGGTGCCACTGTTCGCTGACCGGTGGCTGCTGAAATTGTACAGTCGGTCGTCGGATACTGTTGCTGCTGTTGGTACTATCCTCGCGCAAACTTTTCCGCTGACTTGAGTTCGTGCCGTGCGAGCTGCTCAAGTTGGTGGACCCGGTGTGAAACGTGCCGCCACCCTTCCGCGCCCCGCTCGAGATGCTGTCCGATCGTACGATCTTGCCGCAGCCGAGCAGCTGCAGGAATCCGTTCCGGAACTTCGACGACATCAGGTTGTACAGTATCGGGTTGATGGCCGAGTTCATGTACAGCATGATGCGGCAGAAGTAGAGCAGGATGTAGAACCGCTCGATACCGATCGATACGATCGCCTCGCTCGGCACGATGATGATCCAGAGCGTCAGGGCCCGGAACGGCAGCAAGCACACAAAGAAACTCACCACGACCGCACCGAGCATAAAGATCACCTGCTTCCGGTACTTGTAGACGTTCCCCCGGCTACCGTTCGACGCGCTGGACATGATGATGGTCGGGTTGTCCATGAGATTCTTCGCGATCACGGAGTACAGCACGACCAGTATCAGGAGCGGCACGATGAAGAACAGCACGATGCTACCGACGAAGAAAGACGCCGGCCAAAAGCTATCCACCGGCGACAGGCAGGCCGCCACCATGTTACCATCGATATACTCCACGTACTCATATGAGGAAATCATCAAGATCGGACTGTACATGAGATCAGGAGGAGGAGAAGATAGTAAAACAAAGCGAATCAATCGAAAGGTATTAAACAATCATACCCTTTATAAAAAGCACTTTGAGGAGACCGTAAAACTGAGCGTTGAATGATACGTGATGTGTTTTAAAGTGATTTTTTTTTTGCTATTTTGCTGTACTGGTTTTAAGTTGCTACTCAACTTACCTTTCGGGATGATCTATATTGTTCTTACCTTAATTTTATTGCTGTTTACCGTCCATTGCAGGCCTATCTGCAATGTTCAATCATGCAAGTTTGTACAAAAAAGAGCTAGAATTGGTGCGATTTAATTAAAAGTACAACATAAAACATACTTTCTTGATTATACAGCAATAGGTGCTTTTATTTCATAATTTGTTGGTACCATTTGCCTTTAAATAGGGTCTTGTTATATTTACAATTCGCTTTCGCACTTCCCTCCATGGCAAAAGGCAAATATGGGCACATTTTATCTTTTTTTGTGACACTCATTATTTAATTTTTATTCTTCTGGAGAAATGTGATCTGGAATAAAATTGGAATAAACCTATCCAAATACATAAATGACGATTTAAGAGCGTGCATTTTACCTCTTGCATACTTTATAATCTTCATTAACAGATTTAACACCATTTACTAATTACCTTACCTTACCTTACCTTACCTTGTGTTTGAATAAAATAAATTCATATTCAATTCAATTAAATTATAAGAATTTCTTGAAAGTAAAAGGTAGATTAGACTTTCAAGACACTTTTTTGATTTTTTTTTAAGATGCAAGAATCAACTTGAACAAAAAGATCTGAATTATATTTTGTAAACATGTTTCCGTACAACCAAACTAAACAGTCGTTAAACTCATGGTCTTGTAAAGATGAATTTCCAAACGTATCGCTGAAAGAGCCGAATATTGAAAACATTTCAATTCATGTTATGCATCACTGTTTGGAATACATGTCTCCTTTCGATGCCTTTTTCCAATGCCATACGCACTGTACAATCGCTAAGACCGTCGTTGCAAATCACATCTTTCTCAACTTCCCCAATCAGTCTCCTTCATCTCATCGAAAGAGAACATTCGTACGCTAAACTTTCTAAGCTCAAGCTTTTTGGTGACGTACCCCTTGTACTGCTATTACTCAAAAATCTACTCAGAACGGCAGCCAGACCGATCACACGAGGCATTAGAGCCTCACCAACTGGCAACAAACTTTTCAACGCACCCTTTCCTCGCTATACCAACAATCCGGCTGGCGGATGTGAGCCGTACACGATGCCGTTAAATTAATTTGAAGCGGCAAAAAGCGACGGATTCAATTAATTCGTCCCTTCACGCGGGCCACCATTTCCTCGAAGGATCACTGGGATGCAGATAGGTTTTTTTTTGTTGTTGGGATTATTTTTCCATTCTTACGTCGTCTCTGCAATTAACAAGCATACAGTACTAGCGGCAGAAGGATACAGTGCCAAGTGGTACTGAACTTTCAACTAAATGAATTGGAAATGAACGTGACGGGAGTGAATAAACTGGTCGGTGTCGGTTTGTGTATTTGCAATTGGGCCAGGTTCATCTGACGTGCTTGAAAGTTTGCCGAGGGCTTTAAGTGGGCCATGCCGGTTGATTGGTTTCAACGTGTGTTTTCTCGTTGTGAGAAGGTGAATGTAGGTGCTAATTGCACGAAAACCTTCTATGAAAGGGAAACTTCTAAATTTAAATTATTTTCAAAAGATGTAAGTAAAACAATGCGGTAATAAAATGAACCTATGCCAAGCGTTTTCGTCAGAAAATATTATCCTAAAAGTCATCTCCCAATCGTATTTCGATATCGGAACGTTGTACACTAAAACTACAGACGATAGAGCAACTGCTTTCGTCCTGAAGTCCTGAAGCAAACTACCAAACAATTTGGCCATTTCGATGGGGAGCTCGGTTGCTCTTGCCTAGCCGTGCGACTTAACCTTCGCCGCCTAGACACAATAATGTATTCATTGCCATTTTCACGAGGGTTTTCTCTTATCCTTCGACTTGACTTTTGGTCTAGCGACTGAAGGAATCCGGACCACCGAAGTGTGTGCGACTCGTGCGTCTTCATTGTAATGTAGTTTCTCATTAGCAACCCCGGGAGTCCCGTTTCGTATCGTTGTCCCGTTGGCTTCCACGTTACATTACACACGTTACCCCGTAACGTTCCCACGTGCGTTAATTCTATCGCAATGGGCGATGACGGGATTGATAAAAGTCGCCGGGCCGGTGTCGGTGTATTCCAGGGTTTGGGCGAAAGCTTTTTCACGACCCGTCTCGTGTTTCGGCCGCGTCCGGGGCACGAAGCGGCCACCAGCACCGGGTCACATTTCGGCGCTAAAATAAACGCCAGAAGCACTGCATGGAACGGAACGGAAAGGATCCAGATTTTCAAGTTGCCGCACAAACATGAGCTTAAGTGAGGTGGGGAAAAATTTTCCATCAAACCTGGCATGGGCGTCTCGCGCAAAGAAAGGAGCGCCAAGCTGCGTTCAAAAAACTTTCTAATCTTCCAGTACAGGGAAAGTTTTCGCTCAAATCGTGCCTTCCAGTTAAGATTTCGGCACACGGCGAGAATGAAAACCAGACGGACGGAAGGATGGCTCGGGGAGACGGCAAGGCGTTGGTTTTATTTTTTTGTTTTTTTTTTCGTTGGTTCCGTTCCCTTCGAGCAGTGTATGAAATGTACCTTGCACCACGCAATTCGGCACGCGTCGCTAGCATTGTCTCGTTTTGCACTTGCTGAAAGTATTTTATGGTTGAAGTTTTCGTTTAGACATTTCCTCTGCCATTGCCGCACGAAAATTATACTTCTAAAAGCCGTTCGTTTAATGATGCTGAGAAACAGCCGAATTGATTATGTGATTATGTGAGTTGCCCGAAATCTGTGGCAGCGTAAAAAGATGCTCCGAAGTAAACAATTTTAATTTCAAATTGTTTTCCAACTACCAAACCCATCTCTCGCATCATACACAC
>JXWZ01011844.1:0-15857 GCA_000956215.1 Anopheles farauti No. 4
AAAACGAATCGAGCAATTAGGAACGCAATCATGCTATCAAACACAAACAAACTAAAAGTGAAACCATATTATAAAAAAAAAACAAATGAAAATGCTTCAATTTTTGCACGAATGCCTTAAAATGTAAATAGAGACGTTAAGAGAAACGGGAGGAGAACAGAAAAAAAAAACAAAACAGATATTTAAAAGTAGCTGCCTCTCACACTTGCAGTCGAGTAAGTCACACCACTGAAGCGATGAGGATAAATCGAGCACATGAAAGTTTACTTTACTCAAGATTAACCATTCAAACGCGAAAAGCGGCTGGATGAATATACAGGTCGGATAATCTGTCGATTTCTTCTTCTCCGATCCCAAACAACAGGAAACAGGAAAGATACTTAGGAGGTTGAGGCTAGCGGTTAAAAAGGAAGGATAATTCGCTCGCAAGTAGAATAGTAAACCAACCATTGCTCTCTTATCAGGGCGCGGCAGATAGTGCAGCAAATGCAGTGGAACATACAGCTAACCTAGAATCTTCCTTACCGACCGACCTTTTGCACTACAAACACTCGAACACAGCTAGACGAAACACTCACGTTAATTTGTAAAAGTTCAATGAAATCACGTTTCTACCAAACATCCAGCAACTGTTACGACCTGTTTCGAAGTACACAAACTTCAAACGGCTTCAAACACGTACCGCGCCATAGTACTCGTAGGGGAGCGTAGTATTCCTAGGCACGAAGGTTCGACTCTACAAACGCTTGCAAAACCGCAAACATTCAGAACAAGACAAACTATAGTTGATAAGGCAGATTTACAAAAGAATGTAGCGTGTCGTAGATTCAAGGGCTTCTCTTGGGGAGGTAAACGAAAGCAACAAAAATCCTTACAATTATCGTGCTAGTATGGGCGAATGCCGGAAAACCGATTCAAACACAAGCAACAACACAAAGCTGCTACAAGCACGTTCTAGAGAGGGGAAAAAAACGAAAACACAACTCTGAAAGAAAAACTACTTACAGCTAGTGATACAACACGTTTTGCAGCAGCCGATAAGCCAGCGTAGTGTGTGAGCGAGACGCAAACAAGCTACTAACAAACTAAAACAACAGCAAACACTATATTACCAATCAATCCCGTATACATACATACATATATATTTGCTAAAACACGAGGAAAAATAATGGAAAGCAAACTAATAAGTAAACCCCAAACCCCTCTAAACGCAAAAGCGGCAAAGCGGCATTAAAACCAAATTCCTAGCGACACTAAACACTCTCACACAACCACACAGTATGAGTAAGAAACCAAAAACGATAGGATTCAACAAATATTTTTTATGAATAAAAACATTTGAAAAATAACAACCAACAAAGATATCCTGTTTTCTTTCGTTTTTTTTTCTCGTTCTCTCATAAGGAACACAAACTTATTCTTATTTTCTGCAGTTCCTCTCACACACACTCGCATGTTTTCTTTTCTCACCCCGTTTCACCCTGTACGGCCGTTATTCACCAGTGCCAGAAATTACCAGCTCAAGCACGCAGTGTGCGCTGATTTGAAATGCAATTGTCAGTTCGTTGGGCATACAAATTACCCAACCTTGTGAAATTTCCTCACAGTGGGTGCGTTTTTGCAAGGCGTCGGAAGTTTTAATTTCATTAAATAATGCATTTGTTTCATGATTCTTCAAATATTTGGTCATGTTATTTTAACTTGTAATGTGTTGTTCACTCCACTTGACGTGTTTAAATTTCCACAAAATCGTAATTTTTAAAAAGGTAAACAAAGCTACGTCAAACGACGCACGACGCACCACTGTGCATGACCGCAGCACTCGACCACCGTGCGGCACCCTGAGTTCACTTTGTTTTCAACAGCTGTCGAAATAACTGGACCGAATTTCATCGTGACGCTTTTCTTCCTTCCCATCACGCTTGTTTTCCCGTGCGCAACCGCCGAGGTTTTCGCTTTTCCGTGACCCATTTAGTGGACGACGGCAATCTGGCTTCCCGACGCATCTTATCCTAACGCCGTTTGTCGGTTCGAGAGCTGCTTTTGGTGGCCATCGCGTGTGCGGTAGGTGTGGGTTGTGTTTTGGGGCGTTGTGTGTGTGTGTGTGTGTGCGGAAGGTGGCGGAAGAATTGCGTCGAATGTACGCCATTCCTACTGCTACTTCCCCCCATCAGTGCACTACTTCCGGGTCTGTAGTAAAGCGTGTGTGAGCAAACAGATTACACCATTAATTACACCACCTTCGGAGCAGTTTGCATCATCAGCCAGCATCCGTGTCTAGCGCGCGCACACACACACAGCAGAAACCCTTAAACACTTAAACCACTCACACCACCCACCCGCTCACACATCGGTGTTGCGATGTTCCGGGCACGTAAACAGCTGGGCAAGCGGCAAACGGCGGACAATGGGAATGGCTTTCGTCCGAAGAAGTTCCGGACGGATCAGCAGGTTCCGACGTACGACGAGGACGGACAGACGGTGATGGCAGTGGATGGTGGAGCGGACGGACAGGAAGCGGCCGGAGAGGGAGCCGAACGCACGGATCGGGAGGGTGAGAATAGTGGTGGTGCCTTCGGGGCGGCTGGTGGCGCAGCTAATGTGAGCAAGTACGCGCGACGCATTGTACGCGGCCAGACCGGGAACGTGTTGCTGGATTGTGAAATTCCGCGGTACGGAACGCCAGTGGAACGGAAGCGGTGCCGGAAGGCGGGTGATTTTGTCATCGGATACGAACTGGGTACGAGTCCGGGCGTACCGCAGACACAGTATCTGGCACGGAAACAGGACAGCAACGAGTTCTATCTACTGAAGGTAGGAATCGTGTTGGTAGGCTGTTTTTTTTCCTCTCAATCGATGCTAATTAGATCGTTTCGTTTGCCGTGTGCAGATTCTCAGCTTCGATCCGGAAACGGAGGTGGTAGATAAGGAGACACTGCAGGGCAAGGTGCTGCTGCATAACGAGTTCACGCTGCTCTCGATGCTGGACGACCTGGACGGAGTGATCCATCAGCACGGTTTCTTCAGCGATTACGCGTTCGAGGAGCGTCAGATCGACCGGGACGATGGGACGGTCCAGTCGATCTACACCGGGCGCATCCGGCGCCGTCTGATCCTCGTGCTGGACTGCGTGTATGCGCACGAGTTTAGCGACGAATCGTCCGCTTACATTAGCCTGCAGCGACACATCTCCGTAGCACGCATCGGCGAACGGGATGCGCTGGAGTTGTTCTACGAGGTGGTGAAGGTGGTCGAACAGCTGCACGCACGCAACATCATCCACCGCGATCTGAAGCTGAACAACATCGTGCTGGACCGACGGACGGGTCGGGTCGTGCTGACGAACTTTTTTCTCGGCAAACATCTCATCAACGACCAAGAGTGTCTGTTCGATCAGCGCGGCAGTCCGGCGTACATTTCGCCCGATGTGCTCGGCGGCAAGCCGTACCGGGGCAAACCGTCCGATATGTGGGCCCTCGGGGTGATCCTGTACACGATCGTGTTCGGGAAGTTCCCGTTTCTGGACACCACACCGACGGCACTGTTCCGGAAGATCCGTGAAGCGGACTACACCATCCCAAGGTAGGCGGCAAATGGTTCACTTGATGCGTTTTTTTTTCTAGAACTCTAATCGTTTCTCGGTCTATCTCCCTCTTACTCTTAAAGTGGCTTCAACATCACGCAGGAGACAAAGAGTCTCATCAAGCGCATGTTGACGCTCAATCCCGATGAGCGACTGACCGCAACGGAGGTGCGCGTTGAGTTGGAGCAACATTTGCGCAAGTTCCGTCGACCGCGGGTCAACTGTGATCAGCTGGTGCCGGAACTGCCCAATCACATCCACTCGCAGGCCGATGAGCTCGTGCAAATGGATCAATCCACCCCAACGGATAAGGAACCGGTTGGAACTGCAACCCCGCCGGAACCGATGGACGTTGATGGTGGGGTGGAAAAATCGGCCACCACCGCCGCAGACACCTCACCGCGTTTCGATCTCTCGACGGAACAATTTTCGCGAGTACTCGAAGCGAACGGTGGCCAGCGGCGGGTCTCGCCAAAGCCGAAGATGCTCGGCACGTACAAAAAGGTGACAACAACGACGTTCCGCGTTACGCCATCCTCACTGGCGGGTCAGCTGCATCAGCTGCAGAGTGTGGGGGATGGTGTGCAACAGGGCCAACAGGCCCAGCCGGTACAACCGGGCCAACAGAGACGGTCAAATACGTCCGCTAATGTAGCCGGAACGCCAGCGGCCGGTCAAAGACATCCCGGTACAGTAGCTCCTACTGCTGCAGCTGCTTCTGTTGCTGCTGCAACGACTGGTGTCGGTGGCGGTGGTGGTGGAGGCGGTCGCAATCGGTTCAACTTTAATTTGAATCTGCAGTACACGGCGAGCTCGTATAATAGTGCGGCACGGGCTGTGGTCGCGGCTGTTGCTGCCGTCCGTAATGCAGGTAAGTGTTTTATTTATCTATTTTTACTAATTTCTCCACTGGATGAGTTCCCCAATTTCCAGTAAATTAGATTTTATTAAATTAGAGCTCAAAACTTAGCAACTTCGAGTCATCAATTATAATTTCATATCAATTTTCTCCTCCTTTCTCGCACATTTCAAAGGAACTTCCGGAAGTGGTACGAATCGCACCCGCATGGAATGGACTCGAAACGGAATCAGCACCAGCAATAACAGTCCAGTGCCGCCCTCGCCCCAGCTGGGCTTGAATCAAACGAATCGGAATTCCCAACAACCGACCGCAACAGCATCTCAGCCTCAGCAGCAGCAGCAACTAGCCTCATCGCCCGCACCGTCACTCACGTCGAACAACGCCATCGAATCAAACACTGCCGAATCGAGCGCAGGGCAAACGGTCAACAGACCACCACTGCCACCGGCCGCCCAGCGGCTGTACTCGATCATGAACTACATATCGCAGCTCAATCGTTCCGTCGTGCCGGAGGCGGGTGCAGGAAACGCCACGCGTTCACCACCACCACCTCTTTCCACGCTGACGGTGGCCGACGAAGCGGAAACCACGGATCCGGGACTCGATTTTAATGGCATCATTACGCCCCCGATGGCGGACAAGATCGTGGCGTATCTGATCGTGAATCTGCGCAGCCTCGACTGGGTGGTGGACGTGTTCCGTTCGGTGGACGGTGGCGCGAACGAACCGGAGCACCGGGTGAACAATCTGCTCGAGCTGCTGCTGCTGCTGGGCGTGCGGATGGAAGCCTGCAACGGGCAGATCGTGATCCGGGCCGAGCAGACCCGCGAACGGCACCAGTTTCTTCGCCAGTTGCTTAAAATCGCCGGGTATAATGATAAGTACTTTACCCAGCGAGTTTCTTAGACACACGGAACACGGGGTGATGTTTCATTTCAAGTTTCGTTTCCAGACATCTTGCTTTGCTACGGTAAGGAACGATTAGGGTTTTTTTATGTCATTTGCAAGCGGATAAACCGTATTCGGGACGCAGTTCGTTGTGTGATTATATTTTAAATTCATTTCGCTGTATCCAGGAACTGGGTAATTTACAAAAAATCGTCGTGTGCGCCGCCTCCCGGCTGGACGAGAGCTTTTAGGGACACATTATGGTAACATCTGTCCATTATTAGTTCTTTCTTGACAAAACTGACTGAAATTATTAGATCCTTTTGAACGCGCCTGTGTAGTTTGTGCGTTATTATCACTTTCCCTCAGTAATAATAATGATAATTAGCACAGATAAACACACATAGTCTGGGGTTAGACTTTGCAACCTTTGGTTTGATGAACAAACCTGTACTCGGATTTATTTTGTGTCGTGTCGTCTCTCCTTAGGACCAGGACTATCTGCCTTGCTTTATAATGTGTATGTGTGTGTGCGATTTTTTTTTAATAATCCAACTATATATTTTTTGTTATACATAGAAAAGGAAATACAAGTATGCTTTATATATTGAAAACGGGTGTGGAGTTCCTGAACAAATCCGAAAAACATCGAAACGTGACCAAAACGTTCTTCCACCTGCGCTCGGATATGCGCACCACAATCGGTTTCGGACAATTTCGCAACAGTGGCTAATATTGCATCGCGTTGCCATAACACCAAAAACGGTCCCGAAGGAGCGACGTGTTGATACAATGGTGGCGTAATTTTTTTCTCCATTCACCGGGCGCTTTGGTCGCACTCTGCGCAGTTGTAAAATGTGATGCAATTTCAATCGGTAATTTCTCAACACTGTGTAATCAGGCGCTTGTAAGGCCGTGCCTTTACGTCTGTCGCGTCGGGTTGCCGTAACGTAAACAAAGAGACGTGATATGTAAAGCACCACTAACCGCATTAACCGCTGACAACGGAAACTAAAAATCACTTATACAAGGGACAAAGTAAGCAATAAAATTAATTTATAAAGTAAGCAATTATTAATAATTATTCAACATAGGGAAATGCTTAAAACTGTGTGACAAAGTGATAAGGAAAATTCATTATTAAATCTCAAAATCAAACCAAATCAATTTTTTTATCGATATTTGAAGCATGACGATGTTCTAAAAGGAAAAAATATTTTTTAGACAATTAATTAAGATAAAGGAAAAAAATGTTTACGGCAAAAAAACGAATCAACAATTTATTTAAGGGTTAGCTTTCAGATCGACAGAAAGCCTTCACATCGAAGCTATGTAAAATTTAACTAAAAATAGATGTCGTGTAATGTTAAACAGCTAAACCATCTCTCATGCATAAATAACACGTTGCATTCTAAGCTTAATGTGTTGAAAAGATGAACATGCTTTTCTTCGGATGTATATATCGTGTAAACAAAGCAAAGAATCGTGCCATCATTATAACAAATGAACCTTGATGTATATTTGAACCAACCGAACCGAACCGAAAAATTAAATACTTATTGGATCGTAAATCCGCTTTCCTAATGCCCGATAGAAAAAGAGAGAGGTAGATGAAAGTGCGTAACAAACTTTAATCCCCTAATACTAATATCATCCGAGTGGAATATGTGTCTCGCTGTGTTGAGTGTCTTTTCTGCCAAATAAGCACGTTATTTATCAGCCTCGGGATAGGTTAATGTAACACCCGCTCCTACCCCGACGGTGGTTTCTATCGAATGAAAACCAGCCTTGGTTAAGGCGTCCACAAACTGCCCGTAAGAATCTAGCTCCCGGAACCCATCGGGTAGTAGAACTGTGGCACATCCACCACCTCCGGCGCCGGTCAGCTTGCTCGCGAATCCGTACCGATCGGAGATGGTGAATATTTGCTCCAACGATGCGTGACTGACGCCGAGCGCACGGAGTAGATTGTTGTTGATGCTGACAAGGGTAGCCAACCGGTCGTACACCGTGCCTGGCTCATCGTCCGACTCGAACAGCTCGATCGCTTCCTCCACTAGCCCACCCATCGATTCCAGCACCGGTCGGATCGTACGAGGGAACAGCTCGACCCGTTTGGCTACATTCGCGACAAGCTGTGCCGTGCTGCGACTCACACCGGTGTCGACGATCAGTACGTGCAGTGGGCGTCGCAAACTGACCACCTTATCCACACCGACACCTCGCCGAAACCGAACCAATCCACCGTTGGTGGCGATCTCGTTATCGATGCCGGAAGGTTTCACGTGCATGAGGATCTCTGAATCGAATGCCCACTGGGACACTTTCTGCGCCAGGTCCGGGTTCATCACGGTCGGGTTGGCAGCGGTCAGTTCCCGCTTTAGGATGCGCGACAGTTGATAGGCACCGGCAGCCAAACAAACACCGTAGCTGGCGGAACTACCCAAACCCGCACCGATACTCATTTGCGAGTGAAGCGAAAACCGGAAGCCACCGGCACCGAGACACGAAGCATCGATTGATCGTACGCCCTCCGCACGAAGCACCCGGTTCACGATGTACAGGGTGGATCCGAGCGACATGCGCTCTTTGGAGGTTATGTCCGCCAGGGCGGCCGGTGGATCGCGCACAAACCGTTCGAAAGGAAACGGCCCGGGTGTGCGCAGTTGGTCGAGAAAGGCAGCGGGCGGCAGGAACTCATGGCAGTCAACTTCACGCAAAAACACATCAAACGATTCAAGCGACAGGGTGGCAGTGAAGGGAATGGAACGAAACTCTATCACAACCTCGGCCGGCGCGGTGGAGGGTTGCTGCTCGAGGGCGCTATAGTTTAGGTAGGTACGCAGGCCAACCGACCCGGCAATGGCCGGATGATCGTACACGGCGGAATGCTCACCGTGCAGGATCACCTTCCCCGGTGCGGACACTTCGAATCGTTTCACCATGGCATCCGCCATCTTGTAGCGCTCCGGTCACGATCGGTTGGTTCAAAATGGGCCGGCTCTTCACACCTCTCTTACTTACTCTCCCCAGCCCACTGCTCCGGTGTGTAGGTTTTTTGCGAGAAAGCGTGGATCGTTTTCAGTTCCTCTTCCAGCGCAGCATTCACAAGCCTAAAACAGGAGCGGAGTGAAAGTGTGAGGTGGTGCGCCTTGTTGGCAAAAAGAATGTGCTAAAGTCTAACCTGTGCCGCTGGAGTAAAGGTTTGCCTTGGAACTGGGAGGATACGACTACGACGCGAAATTTACCACCGCAACCATCAGACTCGTCGACCACTTCCTGAAATAACAAAAAAATTTAATTTGCTTTTCAATGCTTACTGAGATCTCAAGTACATTATGCCTTTTGAACGAATCGCGACAGAATCTTCGACACAGAAGGTAATTAATTAATTACTTGCTTCAGAACAGTACAGTTCCGTAATCTACTCTTCAGTTTCTTAAAGTGAAAGTTTTAATATCTCGTTTCGGATAGTTTTGCATAGCATTTCCTACGATCTCGTCTCGTTAGGTTATATTTGCGAGGTAGTCCATGTGTTGTTTTATGATAACTTTATTTTCCTTTCTTTTTTATACTTATTTTCATCGATTGATTCTTCGACGCATGGCTAACGACGTGGCTACCGTTGAAAAATTGTCGGTAGTTAAAGTACAAATAGAACATCACAAAATGGCCACAGCTAAAGGCCGATATGGCAAGCGGATACAGGAACGGAAGATGTGCTGGAGGTGGGAGATAGAGAAAGGCCGCCAGGAGTACCGCTTGTCCGATCAGTGAAAGGTAATATATAGTTACAAGAAGTGTTCCGTAATAATGATGCCTTACTCCCCTTGGTAGAAGGGCACATAAACGGAGCACATCGAGCGTTGGAAGGTGTTTTTTGTTCGACGACTCAATTTCGCCCACAGCACGGAGTAACGCCAAAGTGATGATCGTAAGACCCAAATAAGCTCCGGTCAGACCATCTTTGTGCAGTAAGGGAAGCATACTGAAGCTAGCCAACTGCAGAAACCAACAGGAAGCAAATGGTTCAAGGGGCAGTAGCAATGCAACCGGAAGCGCTGCTAGAAGGATCGATTTTTCGTGCACCTGAAAACTGAACAGGAAAAATCCGAGTGCGGTCACGGCCAGCGAGTAGAGGAAGCTTCTGGGTGTTGGAGTTTTCTGCAGCAGAACGTGCAAACCGCTTGGCAGCACCGCCAGCACGGTACAAAGCAGACAGATGAGAGCCATTGTCGTGTTTGGAAAGTGCCTGCAAAGAAGTGTATACTATGAGAGTGCTCTTTTCTTCCGCATCGTGTTTTCTTCCGCACTCACTTTAGTTTGATGAATACGTTCACCACGCACCACACGTTGGACACCTTGTCCTCGAAGACGCCTCGTGCTACGGGGAAGATTCGATGCACCAGCTGTCCGACAGCATCAAGCGAACCGAGCCACGGAAGCCAGAGGACGGCAAACGTAAGCAAAACTGAGGCACCCAATAGTGCGAGTTTCTTCACACCCTCTGCAAGCCGTTGCAAAGCAGTAAACTTTTGTCCCTTCTCGGAGAAACAATCTCGTAGAAGGTAGAAAAAGAATGGCAACGCGTGATACAGTTCCATTTGCTTGTAGTTTAGCGCGAGACAGAAGAGGACTGCACCAATTAGTGATTGCCTTTTAACGATGGTTACTACGGCCAGGGTACACAGGGCAAGGGAAACATTGTTGTATTGGAAGTGTCCATTATCGATGAGGATTTGTCCCGGAAAGAGTACGGCTACAGCGGTATAGAACCACTTCGTTTCGGGTGACTTTGTTTGTTCATTTCCCAGTCGTTTCCGGATCGTATTGAAGGCGTACATAAGGGCGGGAATGTAGAGAGCAGCATCTACCAGCAGCACCGTGTTTCGCATGAACTGCTTATGTTCCTCCGTACTAATTCCTCGCGACGCGTGCAGGGCAACGAAGGATTCATTGTGCCATCGGCGTGCCCAGGCACCCACCAGATAGCTGTGGTACGCAGTCAACGGAGGATAATCCAAACCCCAGTACAGCAAATCGTTGTCTGTCGTGTTGCGATACCAATCGGAAATCGGAAGATTCACCGTCACTTCCTGCCAGTGTCTCTGCGCTTCAAAGTCTCCGTACATAGGGGGCCGGTTTTGGCCGGAATACGAGTGCAGAGAGATGGTGGCCCTTAACAAGCATCCTGCTGCGGCAAGCGCGAGCCAAGTTAACGTAGATTTTACGTCCATTTCACGTCACACGGAAACTGGACCGGCTGGACACGGTACAACGAAACACTTCCAACGCGGCCAAGACGATTTGTTAATACACATACACAGGGCACAGACACACACGATCGCGGTTTTTTGTTTGACAGCTCTTTATCGCGACCGGACCCCTTTGCGGTGGCGAGGATGATCTCGGTGAAAAGTGAAAGTTTTTCCCATCCCTCGGAACGACTTACCACATGGGTTGCTTCCAGCTTCTCCGTCAGCTTCTGCCGGATGTATTCCTCTGAGTAACCGGACATGGCGTTGTTTGAAGCGTCGAAATGCAGTCGGAAATCGGGAAAGAAATCGTGAAAGAAGCAATATTTACACGTTTGGAAAAAGTAAAAGGGATGCGCACTGTCATCCGTGCTGTTTACCTTTTTTGACAGCCACGCTGGTTTGTGTCAATTGTCAGAGGCTGCATGCATTCCCCTACAGACAATTGACAGCTAGTTCGTGGGGGAGGGCTATATTGCCATAGCGTTTCGCTTTAACTATTATCGTTCCTTTTCTAACTACTGCTGCTTGCTATGTGAGTAAGGCTTTGAATGAGCAGGAAACTGTAAACTCACATAGGAGCATATAATCTCACACCAGAATAATAATAATAATAATAAGAAGCAAAAACGTAAACATTGCATTCGCTGGATTCTCTGATTATGGTTAAAAAAGTGTAGCCAAAAAATACAATTTTTGATGAACAATGAGTGCAACAAAATGCAGATTTTGTTTAGAAAACGTGCATTCAGAAAATAGGGGTTTAAGCGTATCAGACGCTACTTTCAAGACGGCGATCGAACGTGTGTTTTCCTTCGAGGTAAGATCGCGATCTTTCGATTAATTAAATTTGCTTCTAGATACCGTAATTCGTATGTTTCGCTTTACCTTTGCAGATAAAACCAAATCCAGTATTTCCGGTCTATACGTGCAACGATTGTACTGAGCTGGTGAGAGATTTCAATACATATAGCCTTTTGGTAAAGAATAACCAAGATGCTCTGGAATGCCAACTTCAGCAGGACGAAGAAAGCGAAAGCAACACGGAGCCAATGCATGTGGATGTTGTTAACATAAAAAAGGAATCAGAGGAACCTGATTGTGAAATTTCGATCAAAATCGAACCTCCGGACGATTTTGACAATGATGATCAAGTTCGCCCTACAGTTGAGAAAGAATTGGTCGAGCCAGCTAGCATAAAAGTCGAGCCGATGGAAATATCAACTGGATCTAATGTAAACCAATCCGATGCTGGTAGCTTTAAAGGAAGTCCATGTGCAGACAACAGTGATGAGGAAGCTTACGAACCAGAACATGTCGAAGAGCAATTCCAGTCCGAAAGTGGCAATAGCGACGATGAGACGCATCAATCAGAACCGGAGGAACAACTCTCCTCGAATGCCAGCAAAAACAGTTCAGTTGCAGACAACAGTGATGATAAAAGGAGTAACTCCGACCAATACCAGCAGCTTGCCCTTCCTGATAGCAAAAATTTGTTAGAAACGATGCGAGAAAAGATCAGAGAGAGGATTGCGGCACACCTACCCACCTTTCGTTGCGATACATGTGATAGAAACTTTTCTACCGAGCGCTTTTTAAAGATTCACAACGACTACATACACGGACCGTACATACGACGAACGCGCACCTTCCCCTGCAATCAATGTCATCGATCGTTTACACATCCAACGCTGCTAGCCAATCATAAAGAAATCCATCGTGTACCGCAGCCTGCTCTGGACACGAAATCTTTCCGCTGTAACGTGTGTGGAAAATCATTCGCCTGCGCCAGCAGCCTCCAAACGCACCATGAAGTAATGCATCCTGCTGCGGGTCGTGGCGAACGTAGGCTCGACCTCGTGTGCAGCGAGTGCAACCAATCGTTTGTCAACCGAGTGCAGCTGAAGATGCACCGCCGGATGCATTGCACGGCGCAGTGTCCGGTGTGTAAAAAAGTGCTGCGTAAACACAGCATGCGTCAACACATCAAAAGCCACGAAGGTTGCTTCCGGTGCGATGTGTGCAAAAAACCATTTTCCAATGCACCAAACCTGCAACGGCACAAACTAACGCAACACAATCCGGCGCAACCAAAACAAGCGGTTAAAATACCCGCCAATTGCTTGGTGTGCGAAATTTGTAGCCAACCGATCAAGAAACAACACTACGACGCGCATCTTTATGCCCATAATTGCAAGTATCGTTGCGATGTATGCGAGAAGACGTTTATGAATAGGAGAAAATTGACCAAACACCAGCATCTACATTCATTACAAAGCAATGATAAATAATAGCATAGATAAATTGAGAGCCAGTCCTTTACTGTTGCCAATAAACTTAACCGTTGTACCAAATTAAGAGGTAAATAGCATTACATTTAGTTACCAATAAAAAAATCGGTAAGTTTGTCTTTTTTTTTGCAACACAAATTAGCGTAGGAAAGTATATTGCAACTGTTGAAACGCACAAATAGTAAACCTACGTACACAGGGCACCAAATCGATTCACACTACGCAAAACGGCACAGAAATAAATCTAAATTGGTATTAAACTCTAGCCTCACCAATCCGCTAAGCTCGGGTATTCATTTTTCGATGAACTAGAGTTTTAAAAGATTAACGTTCGTTCCCGGCCCGGAGAGCGGTGTGCAAATCGAAAAACCACCGTCTCCTCCCCGCCGTATGGCTTCCGGCCCGGTGTGGAATTCAAAGCCAAACCGAGGCGGAGGCAATCCTCTTATTCTAAGCCTCGAGTTGTGACATGAAATAACAATCACAGTAAGCAAGCCAGCGAGGCAATGGAGAATAAAACAATAATCATTCAATCGCAGCGGAAGGATGAGAGGATGCTTTGTGTTGGTTTTTGGTAGTGGTACTGTAACGGGTCGATCGCGTCGCAACCGGAGCCTAAACGGTTTACATTATTCACGGCCGGAAACTAATCCTTCGCCATCGTTTTCTGACTAAACGCCAGGCGAGGAGGATTTTGCGAATTGCGGATAACCGTCGGACGAGGTAGGCTGTGGTTGTTGCTAACTCGATGCCGTGCCATGTGACTTACGCATCGTTACGTTTGAATTCGCTTCATTCCGTTTGTTGCGCGGAGAAAAGATTCGCCATTGTCATGTGGAACGATAATCGTTATTGTTAGTCACCAATAAAGTAAATTTTTCAGCATTGTTACGTACAAATGCATTTTATCGTTGTTTGTGAATTGAAGTTAAAAGATATGCTAGTTTTTTTTCAATTTTCAAATATTCAATTATTCAATATAAACATAATCTTACGAATTTTAATATTAAAATACTCTTGAACTAGACTTATAATTTAAAAATTATCCCAATAGCGTAACAACTTAGCAATGATTGGAAATCAACATCAAACTATGTTATAGCAGTAATGTTACTTTAATGTAGTATGTAAGCATTAAATAAAGAATTGTGCATTGGCTTTGTTTAGAAAATGGTCGAAAATGTGTTTTATACACTATGTACGAGTGTATTTAAATTTCACCACAATATCAAAAATATATTTTAGTATTGATTTTTTTAAATCAAAGCAGATTGTGATCATGATTTTATAATATTTTTTTATAATTGATTTTTTTGTTAAAGTGAGAACAGTTAGATTTTTGGTTTTAACCCATTAGATAATCTGTTTACTACAAAATGGTATTTGTGTGAAATCAATCATGTAAAACGCGTCTCATTCAATAGCGTTTTTTCATACAAAAGACCGTGCAATTTATGTGGGTCCTTTTTCCGGTACCGAAACAGCAAACAAATCCGATTTATCTCCCACAGTAAGTCCTGCTTCACCGAGTGTTAGTAGGATTGCTTTTTTGTCAGTTTATTTTTCTCATGCCGCGTAAATAGATTGCTAAATGGCTACAAGCTCTACAGGAACGAAGGCGAAACAAAAAGCCGTTCAAATATTGTCCCACACTCTCTCTCTATCGCTTCATCGTCAGCTTCATTTCCGCACAAAAAAAAAACCCAAAACCCTATGGCTTACGTTTTCATATCGATAGCAGGCAATCCTACCGTCGAAAAAAAAAAACAAATCATACATTCCAAACGGCAGATGGAACCTGGCAGCCACCCGGGACTCCATCCGGGCGCGGATCGGGCGTATCGTGATTCTAATAACACTGTAAAGCCATTGGCCGTATTTCAAAGGCTGTAAAGGGGCTTGGAAGTGGGACTGGAAAGAGGGCCTGTTGTTTGTTGCCTCCACCAAACGGAAAGGGCATCGCCGTCGGTTATCTATGCGAAGGACGCGAGGACGATTGCTAAAATCACATTCATGCGGGAGTGGGTCGTCGGTTTGCGCGAACTGATATTGAAAATCCCACGTGTGCGGAGTAAAACAAATCGCAGCTGGAGAGGACACCCCGTATGTCCTTTGTTTCGTCTATCTGTCGATGGCTGGAAACGGTCCTTTTCCGGATCGTAAATAGGGCAACGATAAAAAACAAAACAAAAAAATACCGGCCCAAAATAAAAGGACAAACTTTTCACGCTAAAGTCCCGGATGTCTCCGTTCGGAAATCATTTAACGCAATGAAATGGTGCTGCTAATCCTATCAATTTGATAACGGGCCCGGTAGTGAGAGGCTTTTGTGTCGGTGTTGTTGTTGCGTTGCTGTTGTCTCCAAATTGTATTAATTACAGCGACCCTACAGGAAGTGGGTTTAACCCTTTCAACGAGTTGTTTTCGAGAGGATGTGATAGCAGTAGGATGAGGGAATAAAAAACACAACACGATAAGGATGTTGATGTTTCATGATTGAGGTTAAATGCTCGTTTAAAGTTGCCTTCCCACGAAGCTGTAAAGTACAAGTATTAACGGGTGCGCCCACAGCTGTTACCGCCCGGACATTTGATGCGAAATTAAACCAACCGCCAGTGCCGCATGTTGTAATGATTCCGTCATGTTTTGCATCCGGCCGTCGATGACACACCGCTTGCCAACCGCGTCCCCAGCACCAGCTGCTAACGATGATTAATGTGTTTTCACTTAATGGAGACGCCTGGTGGCGCTCAAGACGAACAAACCCGAACAAGGCCGGTGGTTCTGGTGGTAAAATGGCGGCACTTTCGGCAGAACGTATCGCACCATCGATAAGCACCAAACTCTCTAAACCCTTCCAGTACAGTAAAAAAAAAAATGCAAAACCGCAAACGAGTGCGGTTGAAAGTGGTCTCGTTTGCATCCCGTCGATGGCAGCAGAAGAAGATCCCAGCAACCACAACGCTCTGGGCGGGTGG
>JXWZ01011845.1:0-11678 GCA_000956215.1 Anopheles farauti No. 4
TTCTGACTTCAATCATCTTTTTTCCATATGACCGATTAATACATTAGATTCCGATCCATTAGACTAGGGTTCATCAAATGTTAGTACTTTGCCAATAAATAATTACAAGCCTTTGTAGCAAGTCATCGTCAGGTTCTAGCTCGAACAATCTAAATCATATATCATAAATCCGTGCTTTTTGTACGTCGTAACAAAATTAATTCGAATAAAACTATCTGTCTCGAATAAAACATGAGTGCAGTTTATGTAGCAGTAATTATCATTTTTATTATTCTCGGTACCAATATTTCCCCGCCTGCTTAGTTGCAAACACAATCGCCATTGACGCAGCTGCCTCCATTGAAACTAAGATCTTTGCACTTCAAAGGACAAAGGATTGCACTGGCTGAAGGTAGGATTTCTGAGCAAATCAAGTCCGCCCGGGTGTCGACTGCGAGTAGGACCAACACCACCATGGACATTGCATACAGAAAGATGGACAGAAATTTCATTTTCTCGGTGTTGTTCTTGACGTCTGCCTCGTGTTCTGCCCGGGAAATTAATCGCTTGCAATTTAATAAACGCTCGAAAGCGATTGTGCTACTACTTATTGTTTTATACTTAACAGATCTGTGTGCTGTGCCTTTGGGGTCGTATACCCGGCAGACGGATTCGTCAGAAGCGTATTTCGGCGAATTTTTAACCGTCTTCTGTGCTGATTACAACTGATCAAACGAAACGAGCTACTGCAAAGCTGAGTATACATAAAGCAATGTACAACCCTTCCTATCTACCATCAAAATAGCTTAATTGTTCTACTTTATTTCGCATTTTCTTAATTTGAAGCTCATAAATGGTGCAATGATTTATTTCCAAAATCAGTACAGCATCATTTGTTGATATGAAATTTGGAGTCTGAAAATTACTGATTTACTAATCAGACGCTATACGGCTCTACTTTGAACCATAATCTGCCTAAAAAGTCGTCTTTTCATTGTTTGAACAAGTGTAAAACACCTGCAGTGAGACTGGTACGATTGTGAATTCCACATTGCGTTGTGTTAACAGGTAAAACGTGCTCTGACGCATTGCAAGGGGTAGAATTTCTTTGCTGCATTCGTGCCAAATTTGTCTATATTAGATTGCTTCTTTAGACCGCATTTTATAGATTTGTGCTCAAATTAAATGAATTATTGCTTGGAGTATTTAACTTAAGAAATATATAAATTGGTACATAATACGTAAATAATGCCAAATTGACGATAGTTTTGTTGATAATAATTATAATATTTCGTTAATTCTTTCCTAAACTATTAAATAAACATGCACATTTTGAGTTAGAAAAAAAGCTCTCTAGTGTTGGCTGCCATGTTTGATGATGCGACATTTCTTATGATGCGAATTTGAATTGTGTAAAAAAGCCTTCAGAAAATGTCTTCCTATTTATACAATTTATACAACATCAAACAATTGATGTTGGGCCATATCTTCGACCAGCTCAACTCGTAGCCACCCCTTTTCTGAAAAATACCGATTCGATTGCAGCGACAGGATCGAGATGACAAGTAGGATCGAGATGGGTGTAGAGCTGACCACAAACTTGTAATCTCCCGTAGTCATTTCAAATAAATCTACCAGTTTTGGAATTAATATTCCTAGTCCCATTCCTTCTAATGAAACTATTGCAGTAAATTGATAACATACTCTAGCGCAGTTTCTGACATTGTGTTTTACATCTCGTTCTAATACACGACAGCACTTACCTCAATTATTTAAAAGAAAATGACTTTAACAACTGACTTTTAGAGGCGTAATTTATCTCGATTCCACGTCGTTGCTATCAACGCAAAACCTGTAAGAAGTTAATTATTCATCCAATGTCATAAGTAATCTATCAACTTTATTCCACGAAAACAGGTACAATGATCGCGTTCACTCCTCGTCCGGTATTTGTGAGTCTTCAATTGTTTTGCTAGAGGGATAGTACACCTTGAAGGCAAATTTAGATTTTGGAAACGATCCTACATTCATCACCGTGCACTCCTGTTCGACAGTGTGAAACGCTTGGCACGGATCTCCGATCACCACCAAATCCGGCGTTGGATAGAGCGAAAGTGCTGCATCATAGTTCCAGTGTGTTGGAAATGCGGTTGGTGTGAGCGGCGCTAGCGTACCTTGATTGATGATCGTTTTGGCAAACTGTAAATCAAGAAAGAAGTGTTACTGATGAAATGCAACCCGATTGAACCTTACAAAACAATTGAACTACTTACGTGTTCTTCAAGCAGTCCACGCTTCGGAAAGTGTATCGTATTACGGCATAGTTTGGTAATCAAATCGGCACGGCATACTACGATTTGTTGCGTGCAGTACTGCAACCGACAGGGATTGGTTGTGAGGATCGTCCTGGGAAACCGTTTTGTAAGCTCTGTCGTTAAAACGCTAGGAATCGGTGGACGGGGCATTATGTTCGCTGTAGCGGGATCGTCGATCGAAGGCACAATTACTAGATCGGTTTGTGTCTTAAGCTTCTCGCAACTAGACAAAATTTCGCCAAGTTTCAGAAAATATCCTTTCAACGAATACATGTTCTCATTCATCCGTGCAAACGGACCCATCAGAACGATTGCCACCGGTGGGAAATCATCAAATCCGCGCAACAAAAGACTCAATTTATCCACAACCACCGGATTATCTAGCCAGCAATCCGACACAAAAACTATACTGTGCTCCACGTTGGCTTTCTCTAGTTCGGCTAACTTTTCAGAGTTTTTCAAAAGAGTCTTTGACGGACCTCCCCAAGTATTGAAGTTCCCAAAAAAAGATCTACTGCTTTTGGCCGGCTCTGGCGGAGGGAAGGAAATTTCTCCCACCTTCAAAACTCCATCGCAATAATTCCCGCTCGCTAGCAGGACGCATCCCTCGCAAAAAAGACCCTCCGAATAAATGGTCTCGCTGATATCGATCGGAACAGACCCGGACGGATCTTCAATATAGAATCGACCCTCGGTCAATTGGGTCAGTAGCCCAAGCAGTACGACATCGTTCATCTTCGACGTCGAGAGCAAAGTTTCCACTTTGCGAAGCGTACGTTTCTTGGCGCTAGGTGTTTCAATAATAGCTGGTATTATTCGCTGGGCAAACATTTCATGACGGCATGTTTTTTGCCACAGCACCCAGTATCGTTCGCGAAGGTAGTTTACTTTGGAGTCTGGTGCTGCCAGCAGGCATTTTTTGTCGATATCCGGAAGGAACTTTTTCTTCTCCTCGCTGTATACGAAGGCTGGCACTTCAAAGGCACTGATCACTCGGAATACGGATTCTGTTTCATCCAAGCCCGTATTGTTGGCCTCCTTGATGGCGAGCTCGATGTGGTGTTTTTCTACGATGGGAAGTTTCAAACACTGACCCTGCACATGGTTCGCCACATTTGTTATCCATTTCTTGCGTTCGGTTTCGTTTAGCGGTTGTAGCTGTTGAGCAAGAAATATGCTCGCCTCGCTGAAATTTAATATGAATCACGTAAATTTCACGGAAATCAAAGATAGTGAAGAAAACAAGCCTTTGTTTACCTCCTAATTTGAAACCCTCCGATGGAGAATCGAGAAGTTATTTGGGATTTTATACGCGTTATTTCGCTCATTGTAGCAATATTTTTCACTTTTCACAACGAGTTCAACTTGCGCTCATCGTCTGTCAAACAAACATTCGCGCCTTTACGTATTGATGGTTATACACAACCAACTGCAACAACGAATGTTTGTTTATATACAGTAGCGGTTACACTTTTTTTAATTTTAACAGTTTTATTGTGATCATAATGTGAAAACTATTTATTAAAGTATCGTTTATTCTTTCCGAAGCATATTCGTAATTTATTTACATCAACTTCTTTTAAAATATGATCCAAAACACATAAAATTAACAATCAAACAATCGAAACGACAAGTTTATACTGTATTGATCCGAGAGTCAATTTGACATGTTATGACATTTGATTGCTCAATGTGAGACATTGCGTAAACATTGTGGAAATTTGCTCTACTTCCTACCGGTTACAGAATAATCTTTTTGTTAGAATCAGAATAATTACGAAGAATGTCGCTCATCAAACAGCTGAACCTATTCTCGGGACTAATATCCCGGACAGTTTTCGCAAATGTCCGACCAATACACCAAACGGGTGTCCTGTGCAAAGTGGAAGATCGCAAAGCAATGCTTGCTTCGTTACCCAGCAAAGACGAGGGTACTATCGGAGAACGTTCAATCGACATCGACTCCATGATCGATAAGTAAATATTGTGTCGTAGGAACATTTTCGTGTGTTTCGCTATTTTTCTCACATCCCAGCGGTCTTCTTTCATTGCAGAAAGATTAACGTATTTCCCGATGCCAACACTCCCACGTCCCTTATAAACGGCGTGCCATTCAACGAAATTCCGATTTGCAACATCCGCGTGTCACCCAACAACACCATCATTTCCATAACGGACGCGAAAGGTACGCCACAGTTCATCCGGTCGTGCGGTATCGAGGGTTTCAAAAACACACGAAAAGGAACGAACATTGCGGCGCAGGCAACCGCCATCAGTATAAGCACAAAAGCGATTGAGCGTGGATTTAAGACTGTGCGGGTGACGGTGCGCGGTCTCGGTCCGGGACGTATGGTAAATTGATGCGAAAATTTGTTTCATCTTTATGAATGTGTGACGATGTTTTTTCTCTTACATGCCCATTCCTTACGCTTACAGTCCGCAATAAAAGGCCTTGAAATGGCTGGGCTTAACATCGTTTCGATTACGGACACGACACCCGTTTCCTGGAATCCTCCCCGACCGAGGAAGCAAAGGAAGCTGTAACGAGCGCACGCGTTCTACACTCGAACCCAAAAGCAAGTCTTATTGTCATCATTACTTCTTCGATGAATCACGCGATCGCGCTCGGTTACACAGTGCTTTGTTTATTAAAAAATAGCAAATAAAATTTAAACCCTAGCTGAAGTTTTCCATCCCCGCCTGGGGTACGTGTAGATGGAAAGTTTTCTTGAACGGAAATAAGAGTAACGTGCGTCTTTACGTTTCCTTACAGTTTCACTCGCTCTCTATCTTTCGTTTTGCAAAAATAAAACCAAATAAATGTAAACAGGAATAGGCTGAACGGCAGCGTAATCAATCAGAAACGGTTCCCACTGAATCCGGTCTTATACATAGTATAAGACAAACCGGAAAAGAAAGGAACAACGACGCAGAAAAGCTTCCACAAGTCCGTGTGCCGTGTGTAGGGCTACCAGTATTTTTCATAACCGGCACTACATCTTCCTATCTAAGTAGACTGTGTAAAAACGAATTCGTTCCGTTCATCAGGTTTTCGCAGCATACTTTCTGTTTGTTGTTCCGTATCCCGTGCACATGTTGGCACAATCTCGATTTGGTTATTGTATTCACTTTCACAAAGGAATGTGTTCATTCGCGCAGGCTTCCTGCTCTGATTTCGTTAAATTTGGTGTGTATGTTTTTTTTTAAATTTGCTCAGATTCATTCTATGATCGACAGCTCAGAGTACGTCGTATTCGCCTTGTTTTTGCAATAGGTATATGAATCAGTGGGACTTGGTGGCCACCTTGTGTGTATGCTAAATACTTATTCCCGCGCGTATGTGTGTGTGGTTGTTCACTCCACACGAACGATTCGCGGCCGTGTGTCAGTCGCCTTGTCATAACTTTGCATTTGGTGAACGCTGTTGCTGTTGAATCGATGGCACTGACGAGCTGCTGCTGGAGGAAATTAAGGGCACTAGAGTGCAGGATGAGCGATTGTCAGTAGCTACTGCACGCAGATCGTCCGGTGTGGATAAAACGATCGCTGGCACCGTTGGCACTATGTCATTCGTCGACGTCGTCGTCGTAGTCGATTCTTCGCTGGACGTAGCCGCACCCGGTAACGTAGGGGTCGTGGAAGAACAAGAGGAGGAAGGCGAAACGATCGCCGACACAAAGCAGGTGATGCGCTTCTTTAGCCGCACTAGTGGACAATGATCGTCATACGATGAACTGCTACTCCCTCCCGGTACGGGTGCTTTTCGTTTGCTTTTGCAACTTCCTCCAGGACCGGTGCTCACATCGGATGATGTATTTGTGGCAGCTTTTCGTGACGATGGCACCGACGCAAGCGTCAATGTGTAGCGAGCCGCTGACGAGGCAGAACGTTTTGGGGTGTTGGTGAAAGTGTCCTTTTCCGTGCATCGCTTTGACCTCCGGCAGTAAAGCATCCGGCGCGTTAGGTGACACGTGGATGGGGGAGACCGATGTTCGAGAGGTAGGGCCGGACGGTTGTCCTGTGTCAGTGGCAGGTGGTCGGGTGGTGGTGCTCCCTCCAAAGGCACAGCTAAACTGCTCAGGTTACCATCACGAACCGTGGCATCTTTATCACATTCCTCTTGACTAGAGTCTGTTTCCATGGCAAACTGTTCCTGTCCATCGGACCGTGTCGAATCTGTATCGTCGGCATCGTCCGCTGGACGGGAAGAAGATGAAGGTGCCGATGAAGCACCGGATGCGGAAGGTGCTTGTGCTGATGGCGGCGCTTGTCCGGACGAAGGTGGAGGTTGCCCTGTTCCGCCACCGGTGGAATCCGTACCGCGGTGCTCTTCTTCCCCACCACCACCGAGGTTCAGACCCTCCATGTAGCTCGAGATGCAGGATGGTGTATAGATGACGGCAGATGCATGACCACTTCGACCAGACGTAAGTGGTGTGCCTTCGTCCCATACGTCACGCACCGGATCGTACACCTCAACGATAGTAAGGAAGTCTTGTCCATCGTAACCACCGATCGCATACAGCCTTCCGTCGAGCACGGTTAGCGAGAGAGCACTGCGGGCAATACGGACCGGTGCCACCATGTCCCAGCATTGCTGCTCGGTATCATACCGCTCGACCGAAGCAAGCTGACGGGTACCATCGAAGCCACCGACCACGTAAATGTACTGATGTAACGCTGCTACACCGGCGCCACTGCGACCGTATCGCATCGGTGGCACCAACGTCCAGGCATTGTTCTCCGGATGATAACATTCGACGGTGGCAAGGCGTGTCTTTCCGTCGAAACCACCGATCGCGTAGAGCAACCGGTTCACTACAGCCACACCTACTCCCAGACGTTTGGATTGCATCGGTTGTACCAGCGTCCATCGATCGGTTTCCGGATCGTAGCTAAAAGAGAGCAAGGGAATGAAAATATCGTTAGTTTATTTTTTTTTTTTCATCTTAATGTTCCACATATAATCTTATCACACTGTAATCAAATCATTCTCTCAATAAAATTCAACATATCTACCTTGAAATTTATCTAGAACCACCATGAATCGAGACACTAATTGTCTTCAACTTTGATGTTGATAACCAAAATGTGAGCCCTTCTGTGCAAATTACAGATAACAAAACAGCAATCGCGAAGGCTATCGATTGTTTTTGTACCATTTATTGAAAATCAGTGAACGCCCAGTGTGGTCTCGACTTGAAGGATTGATGTTTAAAGATGGGTAAAAAGAAATAAAATTGCCAAAATATGCCAAAAGTTAAAAAAGAACAACTGTGATGAAGAGAATGAACAAAAAATGGCTAATAAGCATTTGCTGATGTTTTGAATTTTAAAATTTTCTAGCACTGTAAAGATAGAGTTAACAAAATTAGAGACTAAAAACCAATTAGAAAGAAAATCAACTATCCTCCCGTGTACCAATTTCAAAGCCATCGGTAGCAATCAACTTCTATAAGGACGATGGACATAAAGACAACAGTTTGGGATAGTTTATATCTTACTTCCTTTCTGGGTGACTAATTTCGGTTCGATTAATTAGACAATATGTGAAGTTATATGCGAATAGTTTTACGCGAAAAGACAGATTAAAAACTGTGAGGTTCTGGGTTGACAAAAACCGGGTTAGCTTATTAGCTTTTTATCTTTGATTATTTGCCTAGTTTAACCAAAGATAGAATTTTGTTTTTGTTTTATTTCCTAGCAAGTTCTGATGTTGAACAGCATAAATAAGATTTAAGATTTTTAGCAAAATCATAAATTTTTTAAACATTTTGTAAACAAGTTATACTAAAAGTTATGGAAGGCAACTTTATGCAAAATTTCCAACTTCAACCTGATTAATTGTTAAATCCTTCCTATGTTTAATTGCTTTTCCACTACGTGTGATAATAATACTTACTATTCAACCGTATTATGGTAGTCCGAACCCGACGATCCACCGACCGCATACAGCAGTTCATCCATAACGGCCACACCGACGCGATTCCGCGGCACGGACATCGGCGAGCAAGGGCGCCACCGTTCCGTCACCGGATTGTATCGATCAACCCAGTCCGAGTCGTACGACGAGCCGGGCGAATTGTTTCGACCGCCCACCGCATAGAATGTACCCTTGAGGAAGGCGGCCCCTAGCCCGGATCGCGGTACCGTCAGCTTCGGTAGCGTTAGCCACACCTTATCATCGACGTTGTAGCCCTCCAGCATGTCGAGCGAATGTTTGTAGTAACCACCGGCCACGAAGATCATGCGCGTCGTGTTCGGTTTCCGTTCGCGCACCGCCGGCCGCTTGTGGAGCGTCAAATCGTGGAAGATCTTGGCGAGGTATTCACGGCATCCAGGCGCTCGTCGCAACACGGCACAGTTCTTCATCTGCTCCTTAAGGAAGCTAGGCGTCAGCAGCTGGCAGCGTACGGCCGACAGTATGCTCTCCATCTTCGGGTATCGATTGTCTTCGTCGTACTTCACCCACTTCAGGACCGCATCGTACACGTCCCTCTCGCCTTGCACGTTCAGCTCGTCCTTCCGGATCAGGCAGATTAGTTGCATCACAGACAGTTGTAGGAATTCCTCCTCCCGGCAGATCTAAGAAGGGAAAAAGGGGAAACAAAATGAATATTCCAAATTTGAAACACTTTTTACACTTTTTTGCTTACTTGGGTAAAGTTTCGCTCGATAAATTGGTTCGCCTTCTGGCGCAACGATTCGCAGCCATGCTGCTCGGCAAAGTTCGCAATCCCGATCGCGTTCGTCGGATCGAGCTGGCGTTCGAGGAAGTCACAGCACGCATCTATCACATTCGGCACCTGGAACATGGTGGCCGCCGGCAGCAGCTGGCACACGGTCAGCTCCGTCACCCGGATCTGGCCCGTGTACATGAAGAACAGTATGCGGGTCATTGCCGTCGGACAAACGCCCTGCAGTTTCACGCGCGCCATTTCGCACTCCTTCAGCCCGCCGGTGAACATGGCCTTGAAGTAGGGACTGGCGGCGGACAGCACGACCTTGTGTGCGTGGAACGTTTCCTGCTCGACCTCGAGCGTCACGTCCGTCAGCATGTGGTGCGACCGCATCATGAACATCATCTTCAAAATCTCACGAGAGTAGTTCGGCATGTAGAACGCCATATCGCCCAGATCTTCCTTCGCGGCGCACCCACCCGTACCGTTTGGACCCCCCATCCACTGGACGCTTGTCGTGCCGTTGCCGCCATTGCCACCGCTGCCTCCGCCGATAGTTGTCGCCACGCCGTCACCGGGCGGATGGGGCATGCCAGCACCAGCGCCAACGCCGTTGCCACCTATACCGACAAGCTGTGGTCCGCCGTTTCCAAAGCAATCGGCATAACCAGCGGCCGTCGCTTCCATGCTGGGGGGTGGTATCCGGTACAGCGTCCAATCTGCAGGCTGCTTTGGGATTGGAAAAGAGAAAATGACAAAAGAAATGGGAATTTTAGCATCGAATTTTAAAGGGTTACAGTAAATGCGAAATTAAAGGACAAAAACATCAGGATGCGTCGAGAAACTAATCGTGAGAGTCGAATCTTTCGTGCACCTCTTTGATTCCCATAGACGAACGAATGAACGAATCACGAGCAGATTCTTTGAAACTTCAAACTTGCTACATAAAAACAGTGGCGACTAAAAATATAATGCTTCCTATGAGCCTATACGATTTGGGATTGAAAGCGGCCGCAAATTGCTCGCGGTTTTGTGGTCTGACGAAATTAAAAAATCATTTCCGTAGTTGAAGAATCACAAGATTATTAAAATACATGCATAAATTGGAGTTGGAGTTCGAATGTATTATCACCATACATACTCTAAGAATACAAATGTATTTAGAATAGAATTGAAGGTTGAACATGAGTAAATTTGTCATGTGAATCGTTGCGAGTAAAGCGCATTAAATTGTTGTAACAGATTCTCTATCAACATAACTCGAACTGCTTACGAAGGAACCTCTCGTCGGATCCAGAGACAAGAACACAACAACCATTGCATACGGAAAGCATTACTTCATACCGAAAACAGTTGCCACAAAATGGCTAAGTAAACAACCAATCTGTACCATTAAACAAGTTTAAACCGCTCACACAAAACCGCATCACACGATCTTTAACACGTGTTATTAAACTTCATAATCACAAAAAAATACGCAAAACATATTGCACAATATTAGAAACACGATTAAATCCTGCATTCACTAGCCTCGGATGTATCAACGCCAACAACAATGCCCCAACGAGGCTCAGCGTTTAAAAAGCAATATTTTTTTAATCTAGTTTACCACAAAACTTTTATATTTCAATTTACACCGAATGCAACCATCACTCAGACCATAACCACACACCAGAAGTGTGAAACGCAAAAAAAACCCCGGTGAGTATAGCAACGATGTTCCGTGTTATCAGCGAGACCCCGCCGTCCATTAATGAGTCTGGATTTTGAGAAAGCGTCATTACGTAGAGCGAAACGAGCGACGGCAGCAGCAGCAGTAGCAGCAGCACGCTGGTGGACGACGTGCAGACAGAACGAGACATAAGGTTTGAGGGGTTTGGCAGTTGGTGGCAAACAAAATTGCGCCTCGTCATGATGAGGCGGGATGTGACGAGCGTGTGTACTCACGTACGCACTATATATGTATTTTTTTATACATTTCGTACATTTACTTGGTAATGTTTCACGATGTCTCAGTATGATCATGAGCGTAGAAGGGAGCGTACCTTCTACACAAAAGATAATCTTACGATTGAAGAAATTTGGCATGAAATGCATTTTGAAGCCAAGAAGCCGTGTATAAGATAAACCGATAAAAATGCTTCTACCACCATAGCCGGTTAGTCACGGCTCTTTTTCGGGTGTCAGGCTAGGTGGATTATCGGTCCTAAGAGAACTGTTTTTACTACGTTAATCATCCGAGAGTATCGTGACACATAGATCTATGATAAAATCTGTAACACAGTACAGCATACAGCAAATAATGATACACGTTAAAGTCCCCACAGTGTCATGCGGGGATTTACGCTAAGATTCATCACTATACAGATAGCGTCGATGTTCAAGATATTCAAGTTGCGGTAGACGATCTTTCCATTAAAGTTGAACAACCTTCCTTAACATGGCTTTTTTATTTATTATGGCTTAACTTAATCTGATCGCAAATCGAAAATTGTTAACAATTTAAAAAATATTTTTTCATTGCAGTCTTTATTTTAATATGGTTGTTACAGTTATATTTCTACTTAAACACAAAGCCATCGAAAAGAAATAGTAATAAAATTAAAATTGTAACAAACTAAAACGGATAATATATAAATTGTTACAATTTGCAAAGAAATTTAATAATAAGAAATACTAAAGTAATAGAATAAAGTAAACTCGT
>JXWZ01011849.1:0-17050 GCA_000956215.1 Anopheles farauti No. 4
ATAATCACGAGCTCAATATAGCACACTGATAGTGACTCAGACATGTTTCCAGATACAAAGATAAATTATCTGTTTCATGTTGTTCATTTGAATTATGACGATTGATAAAAGCTTTACAATTTTTTTCACAGAGTGTGCATTCCTATAGATGGGAGATGCCGAAACAAGGTGATTTATTGCGATCGATAGTGAATGATTAGATATCGAAATCTTATAACAAGAAAATAAAACCGAACCGACGATGCCTTTTATGACTTCACAAGAATTATAAACTAACATGTACAGAAAAGTAAGCAAAACCACCTGAGAACCAAAAAAAAAGTAACCGAACCCACCTGCAGAACCATTCTGGCAAACTTTGCCCATTTGCACGTGATTGTAATGTTCAGTTGTACGAAACTGGTAAAAAGAAAGTCATTTTGAAGTTGGATTACTTTTCTATTTAGGCAGGGTGTGTTTCTCTCTTTCTCTCTCTCTTTCACTCATTCTTTTATTCTACGTCGGCTTACTGTGTGAATAGTTGTGTCCAAAACGTTCGTTATATTATTATCGCCGCGATTGCTATTATCTAAAACTTTTCCTCGCACCACACACCCTAGGCATCTTGTACGATGCACAATTGAAGTTTTCTTTACTGCCCGTTGTTCTCGCATCTAGTGCAAAAAACTTGGCAGCACGGTAAAGAGAAAAGTTTAACGAATAACAATAACACAACGGTCGCCACCCCTGGTGGTTTGGGTCCGAGGATAAATTAAATTCATACACATACACCCCTTACGTGAAGTGTAAACTATCATAAAAAGTTATAAAAAAGAAATGTAAACAGGCTTCAGAAGCAATGTAACTTGAAAAAGAAACAACGAAGTAGTGGTACAGAGAAAATAAGAAGAAAAGAAAAATCGAATCAAACCACGTGCCGACAGATTTGTGAAAAGTTTGGTACAAACAGTGATTTGTACTTTAATGATCTTTTGGTCTTTTGTTTGGGGGTGATATTTTGTCACGGATGTTCATTTTTTTTATAAAGAGGATAAAAAACACGAATGAAGATGAAAAGTAAAACCTGTGAATCAAACGGAACCAATATCCGACCGATGGAGCATGAGTTATGATAATTGGAAGCCTTAGTAGTTTTCGTTTTCGAATTTTTATGTTCGGTTGTTATGAACTTTTTAATGTTTAAGATTTTTTTTTCCTACCAAACTTCCGTCCCAGAATTCTTGGGTTTTGCACGACGGGAACACATGCACGTATAAAAAGCATCCGAATGTTTCAAGAGCTTGAAAGAAACAAAAAAAGGCTCCTTCAATGCTTAACTTCTTACAAGCTTACAAGTTGGCAAAGAAAACGAAAAAAAAAACGGCACAGCCTACTTCGTCAAATTTGAAGGCAAGTGACGTGTTTTTGTGTCGTCTTGTTGGAGAGATTTCAGCTTCTGGGGCAAGCAGCTTTTTTTCGGGTCCCCCGTTTCGAAAGTTTCGTGCAACTAATCTAATTTGGAATTTTTCATCCATTCATGAATTATTCAATTGCTCCTCGCCGCCATTCGACGGCGTACCGGACCATCAGAACTGACCGCAGCGTTGAAGACTTCAACAGTTTGGTGCTTCCTTTGGGGATGATATTTTTTTTATTCTTGATCTTTATTCGACAATTTCTTGCATTTCATTCATCCCCGGTCTCCGGTTTTGCGGGCGATGGCGTGACATGCGAACTTATTTGTTCCGTTGCCACATTAAACACACCGAGAGTGTCCAGTTTTCACCTGTCAGATCACAGTTGTGTATGTGTTTTTTTTTCCTTCTCTTTTTACCAATTTTGATCGACCGTGCCAAAATCGTAAATTTGTCCTCTTTCAAGGAGCGTTAGAGTCACGTTTCCGAGTTTCCGTTTTTCCACTTCTAATTGACTGTACGAGGAAACAATCCATCAATTTTCCTCTCCAGTGCCAGTACGCTTCTCCCCCAGAAAAATGCAACAAATCGTAACATTTGTTTAGCAAAAGCAGAGTTTCATTAGTTTTAATAATGCAGCAAACAGGCATTATTAAATATTTTATGACTCATTTAAGTAGAAAATCATCCTAAATCGAGCAACGCATACGGGATGAGTCTGGACCTTTCTTCTTCAATTTTCCCTTCCCGGTTGGCGAAGAAAATGGCTAACATCAGCACCCCCCTTCCCCCCTCCCCTGTTCAATTTTGGGAAGGGCCAAAGTTCATTGATAACTACTTTGGCAAGCGGGAAGGGACAGCACAATACGAGAGCACCGGTCTTCTTCCTCAACTTCGCGCAACCGGAACCGAGACGAACACGGCTCCCAAGGGGAAACGTTTCTATTTCTTGTTGCATTGAAGGTAGTTTCGTGTGCAGGAAAAAAAGAACCTCGGAAGGATCGAACGCCACGGCACTCCCGGGCGTTGATAAATGGCACCAGCGCCAGCATTTTGGGAAAACACAAACGAAAGGGCCAAGTTTCTTCCGACTTTTTTAATATTTGATGAAACACACTCGCACGCCACCGTGCCGGGTACTGCCGTTTCTTACCACGGGAAAGATTTACGAGATTTTTGGCACCTTCGGCAGCAAGCACGGTGGCGTTTGTGACGCCTGAAGTAAGACAAAATACTCTGGTGAGTAATTTAGGATAAATTGAAGGAGAAAATGGGGTGTGTTTGTTTAGAGCCTTTCGCTTTCGGCAGGAAAGTACTGGGCTTCTTCGCTTTCGATAACGCAATAAGAATATGTTTTTGGGCGATGGGACGCAAAATAAAACAAAACAAAAACAGTGAGAAACATAGTGAAAAAAATAAGCTGTACAGGGAAAATATTATACAACAAGCACATACGAGGCACGGCGGTGGAAGGTAGGGTTGAGGTTGTTGTGTATTTCGAACTCGTCTTTTGGAAATAATTCAATTTTCGCCACGGAAAAAGTGCTACTCTTAATCTTTGCCAGAAGATTGTCCATAGGAGTTTCGTACGGTAGCTACACGTTGAACGAAACGGATAGCTTTTTATTTTCCACTGGGGGAATCAGCTATAAAAATTCGGAAAAGTTGTGAAAGTTTGCTACAGTATGAATTTATGTAATAATAAAAAGAATTTCTAAACCGCGGAAGCAAAAGGAATCAACTACAAATTAAGACAATGTAAATTATAAAATTCATACAAAGGAACATATTGTCTCTGTGCGAGAATGAATGCACAATCGTTTTATCACTGAGAAACTTTCAATCTCAAAATTCTAATGCATTCACTTTTTTTCTCGTATCAGGTAAAACTAGCGCCATGTCTCGAATGAGAAAATGTAATTCATTTGAATGAAACTAGTGAAAAAGCACTAAAATATGCAAATGAAAATGACAGAAGTCGCCACCCGGTTAGTTTAAAGGATAATGTTGTCTAATATACATGAGTAAGATGAAAAATTGCCGAAAGACCAAAAAAGAGACAAGTGGAGTAACAAGCAGAAGGAAAAAAACATCAACATCCCGTCTAGACGGCATGCTAAATGGTGTTTTTGTTGGGACTTGAAATTTTGGTGAGGTTTGGTTTGGCTGACAATAAATCAAGCTACTTCAAGCGATCCTCGTTCGGCCCGGGTCCCGCTGCTGTCCAGCCAGATGGATGTAGATGCCAAGAACGTCATATCAGTGACGTACGCAGATGATGATGGCCTTTCGGGACGGGTTCGGACGATGAGCGTAAACATGTGCACATCCGAACGACGGAACCAAGATGGAGACTATAAATTACCAGATATTTTTGCATTATTAGTCCAAACAATATGTGGCTCGTGGATTCGGGTCTGGGCTGGGGTTGTCCCTGACAAAAAGGGACACGTTGCAACGTGCAGCTTCGCCCGCCACTAGGACGAGTGGAAAGTAAAATCCCTAAAAAACTAATGATGAAGATGAAAGATGTACTGACATAAGAAGCTAGGGCCGAACGGAGGGTTCGAGTATGTGTTTGTGTGATTGTTTATGCTCGGTTTTGGTCCTTTTAACCTTCCTGGTACTGGACGCCGCCGGACGGTTGACAATGTGATTTGTCCCTCTTCATGTGGCTAAATAGGGTCGTCCCTGAAAGGTTTTTCGGGGCTATGGAAGCGGAGTAAATCCGTAGACAAAAACGGTTCGCAGGTCAGTTTTAATCCCATTTTGGAAATATTTATCGATTTCCGAATGCAGCGCACTCGTATGCCGAAAGCCTCATCAAACAACAGCAAATGCCACTTGCCCGGGTACATGGGCGGCAGACACCGGTTGACAACGGACGCAGCATACGACGGTTTCTGGTTGCTGCCGGATGCGGTGACGGATGTTGGCTAATAAATAAGCGGACGCACAAGGCGCAGCATACGGCACCGAGGCACCGAGGGAGCATAATTCCAACCATATGGCAACGCATAATCGAACAGATTAACACCGATCGGTCGCGTCGATTGGAGAAGCTGTAGCAACGGGAATTCGCCGCTGAATCTATTAGCCGTCATTAATGCATTTTCTATCTGTCTCTTTCTCTCCCTCTCCCTCTCCGTCCGGTGCCCGATTCGATCAATTTATTGATATCAATGCCGTGAAGAAGTGCTGAGAAGAGCTGCGACCGGTGCGATACAACACCGGGCCGGGTGTTAATAATAATATTTTTGCACTTAATTGATCCTAATTGCAGATTTAGCGAGGACAGCGACGAGGCCGTTTCGGCAAGTGGGCAAGTGACAAATTAGATATGCTAAACAATAACCTCATCGGATTCGCGTCCATGAAGGATCGTCGTCGTTAATAGGATTAATATTTTGCACGAAAGGATAATGAGATTTCTTGTCTGATACCATCACACGTTCATATGTGTGGTTTCGTTTTAATGCCCTGTAAAATTTTGTTGTTCTTTATATTGTTGCCTTGTACCTATTGTAGCTTTGTAAATCGTTGACGGAGCTATCTATAAATGAGAAGAAAAAAACTACATATAGACTTAAATAAGATAATAAAACATGTGTTTGATAAAATTATACGAATGTTCCAAAAACGAAATCGTCAACCGAACAAGTTTTTATCTCGAGGGCGTTTCACCTGTTTACAAACTGAACAACTTTCATGACATCTTAAATCGCGTAATCCACATCACAAACCAATGGATGGTTTTGACATGTTTCTCGAGTACGGTGCTTCGTGGCATCCATTGGACGAGGTTGCCTCTCCATCGCTCATGCTTCTTCAGCTTTCTGTCAGTAGCATGATTGATCTTAGAAAAGTGTAGATAACAGACTAGAAAAAAAAGCGGTCGGGCGCCATGCAAGAACATTGTCGTCATCGGCGTCCCTTTATCAAAAAAAGAATTATTTTTTATGTACATTCTCGAGTAGGAAGGGGACGATAAAAAAATCCCTCACCGGAACACCCAAAAGGATTTTCAAACTACGGTCCGTTCGAGGAGCGCGCGACTCGTTTAATCGATCATCCATCCCTTCCGATCAGCGGTCGGTCGAATGCCGGAGGTTCTTAAATCCTCTTACGAGCAAAGGGACCATCGGTTCGAAGCCGCATGATGAACGGAACGGCTGCACATGACTCACGTTTGGCCTGAAGAGCCGTCAAAGGATAATGCGTAAATGACGCTCTGCTCTGCTCTGACGATTGGCAAAGATTTGGAGACATGTGCCGGAGCGATGACAGCGATGCCTCAGGGAGAGTAGGATTCGTAATTTTTACGCTTCGCCAACCCTGACTAAGTCCAACCGGAAGTCAGGACACCAAATGCAAAATAAATAACAAATGCGACGGATATGAGAAACTGTGGCTTACAGCCAATATTGTTTCCTTTTTTTTAATCGGGGATTTTTGTTTGTGACGCACTTCGGAAAACTGTCACCAATTGAGTGTCAACTGACTGCTTCGATCATGAGAAAAGATGAGGGAGGCGAGACATTTTTCAAAATGTATTAAGCATTGTGATTTTGAGTTAAAAAAAACCCAAAATATTTAATATAATCTTCAAGTATTTTCGCATGATGTGAAATTTCGCTCCAATACTAACAGGATCCGCCATTACCTTCGCTCTCCGTTGAGAGCTCCTTGTATGGGGACCTATTTCGCATGATAAGTTAAAGGCAAGTGCTTAACAACAGGGGAAAAACATGTTTCTATTCATCACATCCTTGCAGCAACCAGGCGATGATGTAGGAACGTCCCGAAAGTAGGCTCCCAATAAATGGCATAAAATAGCGTGAATGTGATTTTCAGTTCAGCCCGAACGGCAGCGTTCTTGCCGAACCGTCGACATAAATTCACTTAGTTCACATCCAATTTGAATTTAACGTACAAACGTGCACATATTATGACTTCCCTTGTGCCTTCCTGTATGTCGGCGTTGGAACCAAAATAAAAAAAAACGCCTTTGAATTTATGAAGCTTTCGATGAGTGAACTCCTTTGGGGAGCGATGAAATTATTGCATCACACACACACACACTGTACCACCACACTAGGCGTTGGATCCTGGGGGATTGGCTCCATTCGCTATTGAAAGTACGGAAAGTGCTTGAAATAGATGAAAATGTGTACTGCTTCCGGGTAATTCGAGCAAAGAGCCTAGACCTTACTCTCTTTCACTGAAGAGTCATTCCAAAACCTTCCCCACATAAGTGTCCCCAAAAGGAGTGTAGAAAAAAAGAAGAAAAAGATTGGCATTATAATATTGTACACACCAAGCAGTAGGTAAATCTCCCAGGAACGCGACGATCCAATCACGCAGGGCAAACCATACAGGAAAGGTATCACAAAAACATCATTCATGCATGTCGCGGAAAGGTTCCGATTTCGATCATTGAGTATCGAGTAGAAGGTGAAGGATGTTTTATTTGACACAATGCTCGGGCCGGAGAGTGTGTTTCTTTCTGCCCGTACTTCCATCGGGAGACACGTGTCTAGTGGAGTGTAAATTTCGTAAATTGCGTACACGGAGAAACCTTTGCGATTTATTTTTTTTCAATTCCAGACGACGTATCTGCGGCGGTCTTTGTGGTTTTGTGGCACAAGCAAACAAACGCACAAACAATCAACATGGAGGTAATGTATTGGCCGTATATTTATGTAGGGATTGAAACATGCGTGGGGAAAATTTTCTGCAAGAGGATATTTTTTTAAATTCGAATTTTATACTAGCACTGCGGGACTGTTTTGAAGAAGATTTGTTGAAATTAAGTAATTGTTTCATACCTCATCTAAATACTAAATATTTGTGCGAAAAAATGCTGAAATTATTTCCCTTGGTATCAAATGAAAGATACTTATTTTTTGCAAATCAAAATTTATCGGTGAAGAAGTTGAAGAAATAGCATTCACTTCAATCAAATCCTAAACATTTATCAGTCGGTTTGGTATTTTCACTTTGTTATAAACAATTCAAAGCAAATCATCCTCTCATTTCCCACCGTGCAGTTTGCTTTGAAAATGTTAGGAGAAAATTTGAATTCCAACTCTTACCTTGACTATAAACCCATCTTTCGATTGATTTCTCACGATATACTCAGTAGAATGATGGTCTTTGTTAGCATTGAATTAATCAAAGCGCTTCAAAAATATTTGCATATGAAAATCATTTATTTCGTATAAATCCACACGATTAACTAAACATTTGATTTAAACTCTCTAGAGAAATTTAGCAATCTATAGATTTTTCTCGCGTTGAAAAAGTCGTCCCAAAACGTGATACGGAAGTGTATACGGTGTTTTTTTTTGCGCTCAAACCTATTAACAATAGCGCCGTTCTAATCCCAAGGGAGCGTGCGTACGCCCTTAAAACTCACAGACTTCGGTACCGGAAAGACAAACAAATCTGCGCTGTAAAGCCGATGATGGGAAATCGGTGAACTATCAGCGCACCGCTGCCGCTTTGATTGACACAAATGATGCTCAATTATTTGCTGAAGGATTCTCGCGGGCGCTCGTCTCGCTCGCAACAACTGCAACTGCAATTCGAAATACGAGCGGAAACTGTATCCGACGACGCAGGGCAGCCCTATCCAGAGCAGGATTTCGGTGAAAAACGCATCGCCGTCTCGGTGGCACAAGCTCATTAAAAGCGTACCAACGCCACCATCACCAGACAGACGTTGTGTCGTTGTTTTGCTTGTTTGCTATTTAGTGGAGCGCAAATATTTGAACAGATGCTGAAATATCTTCGTGTTGCCGGAAATCGATGCGGTACGGCAGTCGAAAGGGTGCGCGGTGGAGGAAAATCGGAAACAGCTTGCAATTTGCTGCGGGATCGTGTTGATGCGATGTTTGCCACGCTGTTGACAAGGATGTCCTTAGGTGTCTTCGGGTGTATTGTGCCATGCCCGGCTCGTGTAGGGCCGGGCGCACGATCGCATCTGGAAGCGTTTTTCCGGCAAAGAGCAAGGCGCAGATGAGAAAAATCGCTACGGCGAAATTGCTTTCGCGTGTCAAAGTCGCTCCCGGGCGCTGCCCGGGCGAGGCTAATGTATTGTGTTGATGATCATTGGAAAACGCCGGCTCCGGTGGCGGCGGTGATTTGCGTTTTCAGCGACATCGATTCGTTACGTGCCGAACGAACGATGGTCTCATTTCCGCAAAGGCAGCGCGTGCGTTCGGGGTGGTTTCCTACTCCGGATGTAGCTTGAGCAGCGTGAAATGGCATTCGAATTGGAAGTAGCTCGAGAGTATCAGTTCCTGAGGAGCGGAACATGATCCGAGCTGAATGTTGCTGTTTGATTAACAAAACGAGCCGAAAATTGGGAGAAAATTTCGTTATTTTTTCAAATATTTGGTAGAACGGTTCTTCCGGATTGCAAATAAGATTGAAGAGTTCTATATCTCATCCTAACCTATATTGCGTAAAAATTTAGGTCATCGGAAAAGGCACCACTTACACTGATATTAAAAGTTAAAAGACAAAATTAATTATATGAAAAGATAAATAGATAACAAATCGAAATGCCCTAATTTTGATTGTATTTATTAATGTCTATTTGAGGAAAAAAATATCATCTGGAATAGCAGTTGACCTCGTTCTAAGCTGAAACCAAGGCAGATAGGTGAACAGTCCAACCAAGCGATAAAAAGAGAAGCAAAAACTGCCACCGGAAGATGGATATTATCGACGCAATAAATTGTCCTGGCAAAAGCAACACCGTCCCAAACCAGCAGCCAGGATGAAACAGAGTAATCTAACGGACCTTTGACACCTTTTTTCCCGCCGCAGATGCGTTTCACCTGAAGAACGGTCCCTCGGGGTACGAAAACTAGGTGCGTGGAAAGTGCGTATCATTTCCCGCCCAGCCAGAACAATCGCACAAACGAAGGAACCTACCTGGTCACAAGTGTGGCGTCGAAATGAAGTCGCGTCTTTCCCGCTCAGTCACAGAAACCGCACCGGAAAGGGGATATCTTAGCCGACGTAATCAGGATGACTTGGCACCTTTTCGGCTTTTGGCCATAAATTGTGCCTCCCGGGCCTGGCCGGAGAGGGAAAAAAATAAATTACCTCCATCCCAACTACCACGCACCTTTGCGTGGCAGAGCCGCGTAGATTAAGAGTCCACAGGAGATAGGAGCGGGAAACAACAACAGCGGCAACAAAAAAATACACCCGTATCGCTTGGTCAGTATCGCTGCCACGGGACCTTACCGGGGTCATTCGGAGGATCACAAACCGTTTTACCGTACATGTCACTTAGGGGCTCGTTAAGCTAACAACCTTACAACTTAATAGAGCCGTCGCTCGGTTTCAGCACCAGAGCGATCGGATGTGAGAACATCGAAAGGAACCCGGCCGGCCGTCCGTTCGGTCGTCTTGAAGTTGGCGGCGAGCCGGCAAAGGGATTAGAACCAACAGGAGGTCAGCCGAACCGATAGGTTTGCATGTTCACAAAGTGTTTGCATGGATGGAGCGAATATCCGGGCTAAAATATGGGTTCCATCAATGGGAAGATCTATGGGAGTTATTTTATTGCACCACCCCGAGACAGGTGACCGCGACCCGGCACATCGCTCGTCGGACGGAAACTACCTGCAAGGAGAAAAGCGGCCCGGTTGCGTACCTTTCCAAATAAATTAACGCTAGGCCGTCGGTTTTTTTTTTCTCGAGGAACCATCGTGGGTTCTAAAACGTTGGCGGTGAGTCACGGCCACGCTACCTGACCGTCGGGAACGGGTTCATGACCGTCGCCCACCGCCAATTGACGAGGGATGCTTAAGGGTGAGAAAAATGTCGGCTTTTGCGTTATCCCTGACGCCCGACGGAGACCGCCATTCGTTGTTGTTACGCTGTCCGGGGGCTTGATTGAGATAGGTACTGATAAGTTTGGAGGCGGTACAACATCCAGATGTAAGATGCCATCCATCGTTAATTAGCGGGCGGATGGATTGCGGTGTTTCTTCTCGCACGAGGAACACGTTGTTGTTTCCTGTGGTGTGGTGGTTGGAATCAGTTTCCCCATTCGGGTGTAAATATCTCAAATGTATAGCAGTTTAACATGAAACAAATATATTTCAAGGCGTTTCAAAATGCCTAAATGAATACATAATTTACAAAATAAAAATAATTATATACTCGCAAAAGGCTTCTAGGAAAAAGAAGCATATTGTTAGATAACATTTTTAATTGACCCTTGAAATATTGAAATAGACCAATTCATGTGTCATTACGGGAACTTCAATAGCTTAAAGCAACCATAATCTGTAGCCAAATCTCTGGCTCTCCAAAATTACGCATTCCTCCGGTTTTTTTCCCCCTAAGAAATGGGATGTATAGTTCTAAAACAAAACATTTTTATTATGGCCTGCTCTTCCTGATCAAAAAAGTAAAAGAGTACATAATTTTCTGCCCGAAATGTGTTCCGCTTTTGAGCAACATGTTCGTCCGTCTTATGGAGCAATAAAAAAAAACAGTGTAATTATATGTTGTTCCAGTCCGATCCGCATCACACGATCACGGCTCATCCTGGAAATGCGGAAACTGATGAGAATCTTGCAGCCACCATGCCCCGCTTGGAAGTTAATGTTTGGCTCCTTCCCGGTAATTATTCAATTTAACGCAATAGCCGTAATGCGAATGATGTCTTAATTACAGAACTCGCGGCACGGTTTTGGCTGATGGGTGGAGGATGGCGTGTTACTGGTTTGTCTCGTTCCACAAAGGCAATGAGATACAGGGTAAATGCGGCTTGGGTCTCCGTGCTGAATGCACATCGTCACGGAAGCCTGGGATGAAGACATTAATCGACGCCTGTGGAGCTGTCGATAGCGCCAAACTCTTTGCTTGCATACGATGATGGATATCATACTCGAATGCGCATTCAATATTTGTCCATTGTCCGGCCTGCGTCAACTCGTGCCATTGGGACATGAAAAATGTATCCCAACTCAAAATCCCCGGGATGATCTGTGTCAATGTCGAGTCGAGTGTACATCTATTATTCAAAATGTTCGTGACGCTGGTGTCGGCTAGAAAGGTCTTTTTCACACACGAAAAATGCACAAATCCGAAGAAAAAACAACACTCACGACGACGACGACGACGACGACGGCGACACTTGCGTATGAATAATTTAAACTGATGACACTCCAAGGAGCAACAAACATATGGCGCGGTGTGTCTGGGAGGTGAGTCTACAGTCTGATCCTAGGGAATCTCCTGTTCACCGGCGGACGCCCACCGACGGTAGCAAAAGTCTCGCGAGAACCGTCGATGATGGCCACCGTGGGATCAGAGCCCGCTTCTGGTTGCATATATAAAAAGAACACTTCCCGGCTAGCACCAGCAGGGCCTGGTGACATGGGTAGCCATAAATTTTATGATTGACAGGTTGATTTAGTTAGCCCATTTGGCTTCCTCGGTACGCGTGCCTTAGCACACCGCCTTTTTGTTTTGAAGCACGCTTGAAGTTTGATAAATATTTATAAAAGAATCCATTTGTTTTTGTTTCCACTTTTGTGCGGATGAACCACACGATGTGAAGTTTCACATGAACTCACGATCCAGATCGTTGCCCGTGCGGCACGTGTGAGTGGAAATCTAACTCTCGGCGGAAAACTATTTCGAGAAGTCAATTGACAAACGAATCGCCACGAAAAGGGAAAAACCACATCTTATCCTTATCCTTCCCGAGGAACTTTCTTCAAACGAAGCAAACTTTAAACCATCCCGCAGGAGATCGCTTTCGGAGATGAAGATAGGCACCTTTCCTGACACAGTTGTTCCGGGTTGCTGTCCTGTGAAGACGAGCGTGTAATTAAGATGTGCAGTTGCGGGCGAAGCAAAACTTATGCTGAAAGACCCATTGGATCCGCCCGGGCTGGGGTTTGCACTCCCGCTTGTGAACCTACCAGATGATAGTTCAATTTCATTTTGACAGATTATTTAATTACTTTGCGGTTGACGTGCCGCTGGCTCAACCACCCCAGTACCGGCTGATCAGGACCATCCCTTGCGCACCCTTCATTGGCTGGGTAATGCGAACGGGCACCTCAACTTACTTCAGGTCATTAATTTTAATCTTTAACTCCCATTCGCAAACGACACGCATCGGACGCGCTGAGGTTTTCGGTGTCATACTATTGTCGAATGTTTGCACATCGAACCTCGGGTGAGTTCGTCTTCCACACTGAGCGGAACCGGATGCTTTGAAGCATCGATATCCGACGGAGGATGTCCCCAAGGAGGCGTCATCTCGATTGTCCTAGCCCTTCTTCTCTCTCCCACGCGTCCACTGGACGAGCCCAGCAAGTATTTTGCCCATCTTCAGAACTAATTTACATTCCACCCTACACACCGCCCATCAACCGGGCAGGCGTTACATTCGTTACATCCACTTCATTTGGGTGCGGTTTGGGTCACCCGGTCATCTCCGGTGTGTCCGAGATGCAATCCGTACACAAAACCCCTCGAAACAGCCGCTCGAAGCAATCGACGCACTTTATTACTCCGAAAGGGTTAATTGAATAATAAGAGCTCACAGCGTGCCGTTACCGGCAGGCGTGTGTCTTACGTAAAAGACGGTTTAGTTGCAAGCCTACGTAAGATGCAGCCACTTGCTGGCTGGTAAGCAAGTACGACTTTCGCCGTAAGCTTTGATCTAGATGCACAGCTTACCCTGCTCAGCACTTTGATGTGAGACGCTTCAGACGAAATTTAATTATATGCTACCACTAGAGGCAATATATTTCGAACCAGGTGAAAGTGATTCATAAATAAATTCATTGTAATTTATTCGTTCCATGAAATAAATACATGTTTTTCAGGTTCACAGTCCGTGCATGTTAGTTTCAAATATTGATCACTCAACTCTAAATAATTTTTGATTTTTAAAAATCATTTTAAAATAAATGATGGCTTATAGTTTACTTTTATTTTTCAACAAAATGTTTATAATTAACAAAAATTATAACATTCATAGAGAAAATCTGGAATTTAAAAAGCAGTAAGGTTTTGGAAAACCTACACAACGAATACTTGGAAGAACGTCACCACCACTTGGCAGCCGTACTTCAATTGCATGAGAGCGAAGGAAAAGTGAAACCAAATAGCACAACAGTCAGATTAACGCACAAGGCGATCATAAATACATGTGTCCCGTGTCTGACAACGCCACCCCTCCCCCCTCCCTCTATCTCTCGCCGCATTCACCATTAGCGTACACCACATGCGACCCGGCTGGATGCATTCGAGAGCACACACAGACGAGCCTGCACGCCGGACACGATATCGCTTGTCCGAACCGCTCTAATAATGGTAGTAATAATGATAATAATATAACTCAAAGCTGCCACCAGCCAACCCTTTGCGTCCTCTGTGGGAGGCGTCCTCTGTCGGGGCACGCCGTACCTCCATTTTTCCGAGTCCAGACGGGGCAAGTACAATACTGCGCCGGCGACGACTGCGATGATGACGACCAAAACGCTCTAGAAATGAAACGGTGCATAAACATTCTAATAAAGTCATTATTATTTATTATGAACGATCACCGATTTCAGTTGCTCTGTGGAGAGTACGTGTGTGTGTGTGTGTGTTTTCACCTCCGGATTCCGGGGAATGGTTGCAAGCCGTGCAACATTTGCATACCTATCGTTTTGATCCCTGGTTATGCCCCATTCCCGATGCAAACCCCACCACAGGCCATTGTACGCCATGTATGCCGATTCGGTCAGTAAAAAGACCCCAACAAAAGGCTTTACGATAATAACGCACCCAGACCTGGGCAGCACCCGGGTCGGGTCGGTTTAGGGGTTTTGGGGTTTAGGTTTGGGTTTACCGTATCCTGGGGGTTGGTGGTGGGGTGTTGTAACCGCGTCGACAGTTCTATCGGACACCCACCTCGCCCACACGGAACGCTCATTATGTGTCGATATTTTGCGTGACAAAATGAATTTTCCGGTAATTTGGTCAATTCCAACCCGGATGATGGAATGAGCGCAAAAGAGTCGAGTGTAAATTGGATTCACGGCATCACCACCACCGCCACCACCACCACGGATTAGTTCGGTCTGTGCGGCAGTTATGCAGCTCCGGTCATGCAACACTAACGATGTTTGCGTGGGTGATGGAATTTATTATTTTTATACCCCATTTACACGCCATGGCACTTTTCAATCGCGAGCGGTTATTCAATTTCGTCCGCTCATTGTTTAGTAACTTTTTTTTTCTTCTATCCTTCACGTTTGTTTGCTGAAATGCACTTTATCTGTTTTCCATCGCACCAACGCACAAATATGTTCGTTTAGGGAAGTGGGGGGAAACCAACGGACGCATTTTAGAACGGTTACGTGGATTCGCGAATCGGGTTGCAATGTCGGTGCGTTTTTTTCGGTACCACACACCTAAGCTTGCAATAAATGGGCAAATAATTGAATTCCCGGTACCTATGTTTATCAATCGGGCGAAAAGCAGATCGTAACGCTTTGCAGTGAAATGTGCTCGATTGGCGTTTATGAGGAATTTTTTTTGACTGCATATTTGCATATAAATAGTCAGATAGTGTGTGAAATGAAGTGTTTTTTTACACATTATTTCACTTTCAGGATGCTGCATACAAAATTCTTTGCTTAGGAGGGCTTAGAAATAAAAATATTTGTCATCATTCCAAGTATAACTAGAATAGTATTTGTATCTATACAGTGACACAAAAAAAAAATCAGATTATAAAAGAAACAAAAAAATTACTATTTGTTAAACACTTGTCGCGTATTTACCACTAATAAATTAGAAGAAACTATAACCCATTTAAACCACAACTCAATTTAAAAATTCTTCACCCTCATCGACTGCTTTGGAATGTGTACTTCAGTTATATCTTTGTTTGCTATGCAAATGCAAACTAGGCGTTTAACGAGTAATTTTTTCTCGCCACTCTTGTAACACCCTTCCAGAAAATATGCTCCTTGAACCATTAATGCACCTTGATTAACCGGACTGATTCCCTTGGGGGCAAGCATTCCACAAATCGATATCGAACGCGCGAACATTAATCCGCAGCACCGATGATTGTAAAAGTCTTCATTAAACCCTCCGGCCGTTTGCTGCGTTAGCTCATCTTCTGGTGCGATATATCCACCCTCCTCCGGGATCTCCCCGCGTTCGGTATACGCTAATGAACATGTGCACCGAAGCACTGCAGAGACCAGCACGCAAAGGAGGCAGACGAGTGCAGTGATCGTAATTTTACAATCAGCGAAACCGCGCACCGTACCGCAAAAGCATACTGCAGCATAAGAAACCAGCGCCGGCACCAGAACGGCACCAGAAAGCCACGAAGACTATGACATTCTACCGAAAGGAAGTGATAAAAATGCACACGGAATGCCTCTTTACACCATCCAGGGGTTCACACCGTGCCAATTGCATGCCGCACAATTGTGTTGATAATCGTTGGATTATTTATTTTATAGACGAAGAATGTACCGATCGGTGAGTCGACGAGCGCACAAAATAATCAAACAGGCCGTGAATCATTGACGGGCAATAAAAAAGGACACGAAGATTGCGGAAGGCACCACTAATCAACATCGCACGCCGATGCAATTGTTGCACTCATTGTAAGGTAATCATCACGGTACATAAATTTCGATGCTTCAGCACCCACCGTTGCGTGGCGCTGCAAGCCGGCCTCAACCCCATCCCCCTTTGACCGGCGTTGGAACGTTGCCCATTTGGCTGCGCGGTTCGCTTTTTTGCTCGCCCCGCAATGTGCGACTTCTGGCGAGGGAAAGTGTACTTGTGTGACGGTGTGTTTATTGAAGCGTCTCCGGTGCGCAAATGGTGCTAGTTAAAGGTAAGTAGTATCACATTCCACAAAGGCCCCGGGTCTTTGCGTGATCTCGTTAGTGCACGAGACCCATCATCGCTGGGTAGCGCGTCTAATCGGCGGAATCCAGCCCGGTCGCCTGTCGTCCGGCCGACCAAAACGTGGGCGTTGATCGACCACAGCGCGTTTTTGGGGTGGGTGGACCGGAGCGAGTAGTCTCGAAGGTTGTTTCAATTTAACGAAGCAAATCACCACGTCCGTGAGTATAGGAAAAATGGACCCGGTAAAAATGGCGCTGGTGATATATTACGCGGCTGGGTACGAGGTTCGGTTGGCTGGTTGGTGGGTGTGTTGGCCTACATTTTTCCCCGTTCCATTAAACAAATAAATAATGATTAGGACGATGGCGGTGAATAATCGGGTTACATCCCAATCAGCGTTCTTTTCATTTATTGGGCACAGCAACGGAGTTCTGGCGAAGATTTTGATAGTATTGTTCCGAGCTCTTTATGCTCGTCGGGATAGACTATAATAGGATATAATTTTCCGAATTTTTATTTTTAGGAATGAGAACATAAAAAATGGCATACACTTGTAGTTAACATGGTTGAAACCACATACATTTTTCAAAAGTATAGATTTTATTGCAGATAGCCATCATTACTAGCCACGTAATGTGAAACATGGTAGTTTTTTTTATATTTTAATGCGTTTAAAACATTTTTCTTTCAAACAGCATCCGCTGAATTAATAAACTATCAGCTACCCCCTGCTCAACTGA
>JXWZ01011864.1:0-24995 GCA_000956215.1 Anopheles farauti No. 4
AGTTGAATGCGGGTGGGTCCCCGGAACGGAAAAAGCGGACCGCCCGAAACTGAAAAGGAACCTTCCACACAGCGCCTTACGCCTTGTGTAACCGATCGCGAATGGAGCGTTATCCGTACGCTGACGAATTCGAGCTGGTACTGAAGAGATGCAATCATTGGCCACCCGTTGAAGCAACAAGCAACATGTTGAATCATCTGAGTTCGGCCCGCTCGGAAAACTGCGCGCGCGTCAGTGAGTGACCGAGTTACGCCCGACATACGCCCTCACGGCGTCCCGTCGGCTTCCAGTGAGTGTAGGGCGGTCTTTGTTAGGGTTTTCGGTTCGGTTTTTACGTGGAAAGTGGTTGGTGAGCGCCTTGTGCCATGTGACCTGTTGACCGGCGGTTTATGGGTTCGACCGGAGCAAACGGAAAGCCACCAAACGTCCCGCCGGGATGAGCGGATGGACCGATTTTTAAATGCGCTTCCATGAAACATAACTAAATCGCTGGGTTTTTAAAGTGTAGAGAAAACTTTCCGAAAATGATAATAAAGTTTTAGAATAGCTCTCTATGTGATTATTTGCTGTTTAAGTTTCAAAGAATCAAGATGCTTTGGGATGTTTTGAGGCGCAACGGCTGCTGGAACTCAGTGCACTCATTTCGTGTCTGTAAAAAAATATATTCACAAAATGAAATATTTGGGTGAAAAAGGTTTAGCTCATTGCCATTGCGACTGACCGTTGTATTTACACGCACAGCACTAGCACATCGCCATACCTGTTCTATTAAATGTCCAAACTCGCTGCTTCATGGTGATAAATTTTTGGGTGACAAGCTAATCGGGTTCGGGACAGACAAATGTACTGGAAAACACGTCAGGCGGCGACTCGCTTGTCATATTTGGCAAGCGATTGTCATTGTGTCGTTATGTCGGTAGCTACCCTCGTCCCCTGTCGGCTTAGGACACGTTGCACGAAACATATTTCGGTTGTGAGGGTTCATTCTTCACTCGATGGAGGCGCCCAGTACCTGACGCGAAAATATGATACCGTAGCGAGCTGTTGCTTCGTATCGTTTTTTTGTTGTTGTTGCGAGCCACAAGAGAGACCTTGTCGCCGAAGGAGTAGTGAATGTAAAAGATACGAAAAAAAAGCATCACGCACACGCATAACCAACGATCACCGTGTTTTACTGTGTGGTGCTTACGCAAAAGTGGGTGTGTACCGAAAGTCACAAATGCTTTGTGACGTGGTCAGTTATAATGCCACAGAGGCGTACGAAACGGCTGTCCGTTTAAATGATGCATTTGGTTGGAGCCGAATCAAAAGCGACCTTTTACGACAATTGCAAGTGATTGCTGGTAATAATTGATGGCGAGGATTCGGAACGAATGGGATCTTATGGGTTTTCTTTTAACGATTATGAAAAGGACCAAATAATGGGCTGTTAAGACCGTTCGCTGATTCTGGTCGGGTGTAATCGGGTTTGAAAAAGGATGCACAATTGGTAGATAAATGTTTTGAAATGAAAGCAAACCATTTCTTAGTCTGGTCGGAACCGACAAAAGTAAAATTTTGAATGTGCCTGTCTTACAGATTGAATGTAATGTAATCAATGTAATGATGATGATGATAATAATGATTTTGATTTATGGGCAATTAAATACGACTTGCTATTTATCAACGATTTTTTAAAAATATATTTTTGGTATTTATGGTGTGTGTCAAATTTAGATCTATTTGAAATATGTTTTGGATTAACTAGAATAGTTGAGCTTTCAGGGAGTTTCTAGATTGATTGATTGAATGGATATCTGGAAATGTAATTAATAAAATTATCAATACAGTTTTGAGCTTTAGCAAATTGTTCTGAATGGAAACTTGCTCTAGCATATGCAGCCTATAGCATTTTTCATACGAAAGATAAAAATTCAAGATTCCTTTTGTTTTTAATTTTGGGTTTCAATAAAATTTTATAATCGTTGAATGCCTAGCTCTTGCCAATCCTTTATCCTAACCAAATATTTAGCTTGTTATGTATAGATACCAATCTTAAAATGGTATTTCATGAATATTTGTTAATTAAAATTGTGTAACTTTCGTATGCGAATGGTTAGGTTTGGTATGGCATCAATCCTATCTCCGAGTTATGAAATACCAGGAAATTTCTTATTGATCGATAAAGACATTTTCAGGAATGCTGAATTGGTAGGGTAAATGCAGCACCGCGCTGTTTTCCGTATTCACAACTGTTGTCTTCGCAATCGAAACAATACTGGCACGGTTCGCGACAGGGCGCAGCAACAATAGGGTGAAACCTCGACAATCCGCAATGGAATGCGGGGAACAATGTTTAAATTGAACGCAATTTTGAAGTTCCACCGTTTAAATGGCGTAAGTAGTCGTTATAAAGTGGCTTTCCACACAGACTCCGCTTGTATTGTTTTGTGTGTGGTGGCAATAGTGGGAGCACGTGCGAGCGGTAAGCGAGAGCAATTTATTTACCATATACAAGTGTGCTCGCCTTCGAGCGACTAGGCGTTTGTTTTTGACCCACCATTTGGGCCCAGATGTTCGGGCCGGAAGGGTGGTGCCTACCGTCAGGAGGATCGAGCAGCCGTGCTGAATGCAACAATTTGCCATTTGTCCAAACGGACTGTCGGGCGTGCAGGTGACAGACTCTCTCGGTAACGGAGCTCGCTCGAGCAACGATCGGGCCACCCAAACACACCCTGTTTACTGGTCGGGTGCGGTGAGTGGACTTCTCACGTGACTGGCCTTTTTGCGAAACTACAGCCGGTGAAAATCCGGTGGGTCCTTGGCCAGATTCACTGGAAGGGCGATGACGTGAGTGACGATCGTGTAATAACGCGAGCCGGCTTGATGCGGTGGGCTACCTTGCCGTGGGTTCATGCAGCGAGACGAATCGGTGAGCGCCGCGCGTTATGATTACATAAACTGCCCTGTGGAAGAATGTGTATGGGTTGCGGTGAAGCAGGGCATGACAGCCATTTGGATGTGGGGCCGGGCTGGACCAACTCGGAAAGGTGCTCAACGCTGAGTGACCGCGAATCGCGTGAGCCGACTGCCGTAGTGTTTCCCCGATGAACTTGACACGTGGGTCAATCAGTTGAAAATCAGTGCATTTTACCGCCCTGCGGAATGGAATCTTTTGCATCGATGCTTAAGGTAGGCTAGAGGAGCGTAGAAGACAACTTCGTTAGCTTTTTCTTACTGTTTGGTGGAAGCCTAGCAGCGATTAACAGCGAAACTGGCGAACTGTTTTTTTCTTTTTGTCAGGTTCGATGGAATTTGTCAGAAGTATCAGTTTTTACTTAGGAACCGACCTCGGATGTTGCACTAGCGCTCTCTAAGAGCTTACTGACGCGCAATTATAGCAAATATTTACCGTAAAGATTCTGTAATCGAGATCTGTGCGGATGAAATTATGCAAATTTGATTTGCTCCCAATGATTAATGGGCCCCGATGTGGCACCTGTGGCTGTGTCCGGTGTGAGGGCACGAAAGCGAATGCGTGAGAGCAAACCCATCGGTTTTCGTTGTGATTGGGTATGGGGTGGAATTTGAAACTTATTTTTCTTGGAAAGAGAACTAACTTTTACGCAGGATAATAATGCCGTCGCCCTGGATGCTTTCGGCATTCCTTGGACATTTCAGCAAACGAACCGCACGGCATCAAGGCTTGAAAACAACAAGGAAAGTGCAAATGTGGTACGAACCTACTCCAGATAAGAGTTAATTAATCCTACAACAACAGCCGACAAGGTTCGATGGACAGCAAGTGTCAAAATTTGTGGCTTTACGATTTTTTTGCCCTCATCTGTGTGCGGAAAATAAATTAAATCCGTCTGCGAAATTCCTCCACACAATGACACTGCACTTTCAATGTTTTCCCCACGAGTGGCTTTGGGGTTCGGGTTTTTCGCTTCGGAATAGAAACGTCCAAAATGCCATGTTACGATAATCTTCTGTGAAGATTTTCAACTTCAAATTCTTTCCACACGAGTTCCGTTACACCCGAAAAACTCGATCCCTCCTTCCAGGCGCCCCTCCTCAGGTCCTCGGTTGCTACGAAACCCGGGGCGAAACTTTACAATGCCCACGTGGTGCATGAAACGCACGAGCACGTTCTACTGTCGTAGTGGAAGCAGGAGAGGGAGTAGGAAATTTCTGAGCGACCTCACAAAAGTCACGATTTCCTCTGGTGTCCCGGTGTGCTATGGCGGGGTTTTCTTAGACTTGCCTCCCGAATCCTATCATGCTGTTTCCCACCTGCTTTCCGTTTCATTTCCGTGCCAGCTCCGCACACCGGGATGCGAGCAGTTTAGTTAGATAACTCCCGGGCCAGTGGTACAGCGGGCGCGTCAGGCGCGTTCGCTTGTCGGTGTGGCATGTCGGGTTTGTTCATGCAGCAAATTCACCCGGTTTGGGGTTTTTGGCGGGTGAAAATGCGTTCGGTTTGCGATCGTCGGGGCATTGTGGGCCACCGGATGGATGCAACATTTTCAATACCGAGAAAGGTACCGGAAGCAACGTAACACTTATCATAGGTTAAGTTATCCTTCTACGGCATCGCCGGGTGAAAGATGTGCAAAGGGAGCCCCGCGATATTGCTTCCCGCCAGTGAAGGCGAATGTGTGCTAGGAATTCTATATTTCACCGATCCGGGTTTTTGTGTGTTTTGTGTGTATATGTATCGCAGCTTTTGCGGGTTTCTGGTTTTCAAAAACTATTGCACCATACGTTCTTTTTTGCTTTATTGTTGTAAATTCTTTCAGATACTGATATCGCACGAAGCGATATTTTTTTGTTGTTTTCAAATGCATTTTGCATGTAAAATTTGCTTCCAAGTTGGGGGAACTTTGGAGTCAAACTTTAACTGATCGCAACATTTTATGCAAATTTTAGCAGCAATAGTCGACTCTGGTATGCTCTTGGATTATACAATACATCCAAGCCAAACTTTAATCCTGTCAAAAAAAAGTCAAAGCTGAAGCCGATTAACTGAGAAGTTCCTCCGCAGGTTCAATAAAATCATCCTTCGTGAAACTTTTAGTGTCACCGTGGCTGTTCATAAAATCATTCTTCACGCGATGGTCCCTTTCCGCATCAAACCACTGCGATAGTCCGAGCACATCTGGCTCCTGTTTCACACTGTCGGTCCGCCTGTTGACATGCTCTATCCACTATTCCGAAAACTAGTCCACCCAGTTGTGCGGGATTATTTCGCAGCCAGAGAAGACACTGCCAGCGAATAAACAGAATTAAATTCATTAAACTGCACTTTTATCTTCATTAGGTACGCTAAGGCGAAACGGTTGGTTCGGCTTGTTCTTTAGCGAAGTTACTTAACCCCGACCCGGGCATGTCTGGACGTATATTCGTATTTCTTCGCTTTCCGGCTGCAACAGCTGGCGTTGGTCGGTTTGGTCCGCAAACGCACAGGGGCCATAGTAAGTGGCGCCTCGTTGCTTGAGCGGTAAACTCGAAAGTTGGTTCAGTGCTAAATTAAATTTGTCAACTATTTTCCAGCGCTTGCCGATGTTATGTATCCATTTGATTTTGGATCACGTACTTTGGCTTCGTTTTTCTTACTAACGGACGCAAAAGAATTCATGCAGGAATATTCCGAAAGTAGCTGTTTTTTTTTATTAAACGAGCTTTTACATTCTAATTCCAACGTGGGTAAAGCGTTTGTACCTTTTTATTTTATTAACACACACAAATCGATTGAAAAGTGGTTCCGTTGACCTTATTTATGTGTCAAGTTTTCTTGGTTCTTCCACGAACGATACTTTAAAATGTTTACATCAAAAGTAGTGTGAGTAGTACATATTTGTTAGTCGCATGTTGCCCTTACTATGTTAACTGTTGAGTTAAGTTATTGATGATTCTAAATAAAAGCTTCTTTACTTTATCTTGAACTATTGCACACTATAATTGTATGATGAAGAAATTATTCAGTTTTATGTCGCTAAACGTTCGTGTTTCACATTTACATTATTTTGTACAATAACAACAAAGTCAAATATTTCTGCTTTATAATATTGCTTCTTGAATGGTTATCAAATTAAAAGGTAAATTTGATCATTTAAAATTTTGCTACTTATGAGCTCTGACTTATGGTCCAACATCTACTTTCCACTTTGTAGTGTTAATATCCTACCATTAGCTAGTGACTCCCACGTCACGAATGGCATCGTAATCCAGACCAGAAGCGAAAGGAATCTGTCCGTCTGATCTTAGAACTCATCATGTATGCGGTACTGATCACAATAACATCGACGATGTTTGCATGATGCCTCATCAGCATGCATGAATGTATTTGGTGCCACGCGTTTTTGTTTAACCCTGCGTACCAACTTGCACGTATCCGATCCGAAACACGGATAATGCAAATGTGTCAACCTGTTAGTCCTTGGCATCCTTAAGCCAACGATCTTACGTATCCCGTCACGGATGCTAGGGCCAACTTGGTTGCCAAATGAGAATCCGTCGCCTGTAACGAGGCTGCTACAATCGAGAGTTGGGTGAGGTTGGGTTTTGTTTTTGACATGTGTTTGTGGTGTCGGGGAGATATGTAACTCTTTGCTCCTGCCGCGCTGTCAACCGGTAAGTAGCTGCGAAGAATTCTTAAACGATGTTAACCCTTTACTTGCAGCGAAAGTTACGAAAACGGAACGGAAGGGTATAACACGCTACAAACGTCTGCCACACGGTCGATGGATTGGTTTCCAATACTGACGCATGACAGACAAATTTCTGTGCTTCTTTGACTGAGGCTGGAAATAGCTAATGGATGAAATTCGCAGAAATTCAATGTATTTTTGGAGCCTGGCTTAACGCAATGCAAAAATAAGTGTAGAAAAATTTGCAAATATATTCACAACTATAACTAGTGCATAAAATTATTTAATCGAAACCTATGCAATGTGTTGCGGTAGTAAAATGAAGGTATTCCACATTTTATCTTTAATTATATAAATTCATAATTTATAACGCTAGATACTGGAGTGATGTGGAGTGATTGAAAACCATTACCATAATTTGTGTCCAAGGTCTTACGCAAAAACGTAGCTTTCTAGGGCTGGGAAGCTTTTGAAGAAATCAAAAGGAATGGATGCAGCATCATAGCTGCGTGTACGGTATGCTTTGTTGTGTTAATAGATATATTTTTAGACAAGCTCGTTCGATCTTTCCCCATTCCTGGCCGCAGGCGTATGCTGTAGCATGCATGGTCGGGTGTGTTACTACATAGCATGTGTTTGCACCTGCCCAAAGAAGCTGAGTAAGTTTCGTTGATCTGTTTTTGTTCAACGTTCTCGGTCATGCATGAGCGTTGTGAAAACCTTTTGAAACAGACAGTTCCTTCCACACCACTCCACACGTCCGGCAATCATCCCCACTGTTTCGATGATGCTATGCTGACAGTGGCCCATAGCACTCCCCAGTGTGAATGAGTGTGCATGAGTGTATGGCTTTTGAACCGGTACAACTTGTTGCTTCATTATGTTTTAATCAACCCAATACTCGTAGATGCTTTAGCGCGTCCGGCAGCGGGAGAGTGGGCTGACATAAAATCAGAAAGCCATCCATGCGCACCAAAATGTTTGATGTTTGAGGCTTTCGCATCCGTCTAATGATTGGAGCATGTGAAAGTGCCGGTTTTTCATCATGCCACGCTTGAGCAGAGAGGTGTTTCGAGGTCGAACAAAAGTTGGTTACCACTGAGCATATAACCGATGGCCTTCATAAATGACGGGTATATTGACTCAACTCGACATCACCGTATCAATTTAGAATTTGTACATAGTCTAGGATAATAGGAGTGTAGAATTGGAGAGTTTTGACATGAGCTTTGTTCGAAGAATATTAATTATCGATTTATTAATATTTACCAAATTCAAAATCAATTTATTATCCGTTTAGAAATAACTAATTAAATATTTAAGTTTTTCAAATACTTTTATGCTCCATGTAAAAATGTAAAACAACACAATTGATTGTATAATCATTTATGCGATCAGGCTCCTTTTCCAATAAATTGCTAAGTTTTGTCACAAATATTGAAGCACGTGTTTTATGATTGATAATTCAATAGTTAAAAATAACCGAATTACGGCAAAATCACTTTCAATATCACTTTAAACTTGAAACCCTTTTGGCACCTTTGTATTGAAGATTGGTTAATAAGTATTTAAATTATTTGCTCGCTTATATTTCAAGTTAATGGAAAATATCACATATAGTATGAATTTCTGCATTATTTTTTTATTCGTTGGACCAGAAAACAATATACCTGGTAGATCATAATTGACATTTCCTGTCGTATAATGGGCGCATTGTAAAATACTTACCAAAATATGGCAAAAATAAGGGAGATTTTCACTTACCTGTAAGTATAAAAAAGAAAAATCGTTAATACAAAACCATCGAATATGAAACACAATTAAAAACGGATGACGCTTGTAAAAGGAAGTGAAAACGGTTTTGATCAAAATTAAGTTACATCCGCCTTCTTCCCGGGGGCGGCTAACGAACGTTTCTCTTCATTTCATGGTGCCACGACTTGGCATGGTGTTTAGCAACGGCGTCAGTCGGAATTCGCTGGATGTTGTCTCCTAAACGGAGGTGGCCAAGTAAGGCCCCTGCTGAAGGAAACGGTTATGCTTCTTTTCTATCCATTTTACTTGACCGAAACATGGGGTTTATTCTTACGACGCAAGCAGTTTACGCCTCGAGAAAGAAAGAGAGATGAAGCATAAATAAAAAAAGCAAGCGGATTCCACGGTACACTCGCTCCGTTACACTGTAATATCATTATTAGGTTTATTAGGTTTTTCTGTTACTTCCGAAGCATTTTATGGATCGGACTATCGAGGCAGCAGGGTTGCTGCGAGGATTGCACCGTGATTGATGCGATACCGCTGTTGATCTAACCTCGGGTGAAAGGCAAATTCAATTGAGATATTAATGCAAAATTGATGAAATTTAGAAACGAATGTTTCACCAGTAGTCCGAAGGGTTTAAAACAGTTTCCCTCGTGGTCCAGTTTGATTTTGGTCCAACGGAATCCAGATTTGTACTTTTTAAGTAGTACATACACCTATCAACAGAAGACCGTTGATTTTCAATTTGAGTTTTACCATGACGAGCTTAATTGTGCTAGCACTTTTGGCGAGTTACAGAATATTTGTACAAACCAATGTACCGACGATAACTTGAAGGCAAACGGAAGCGTAAGAACAGGCCATCTTTTGTCTGTTTTGATTCAGACACGGTCGTTACCGGTTTGTTCGATGGTAATGTGCTTTTTTTTTGCTGTTCGTGAACGATTGCGCACTTGGATGGACAGTCTGTTGTAAGAAAACTTCAGTCGCTTGAAATGGCTGTTCGTTCCTTTTAGGATCTTGAAGAATTTCACATTCTTTCTTCGTCAGGTATGCAAAAATTCTTACCGCCGCTTCTTGGATGTTGGTGCGGCAGATATTTTTCTGAACTGGGTCTGATACTGTTTCCCTCCACTGGGAAAGGCATGCCCGTGCAGTAGTGTTCCATTTTTGGAGCTATTTTGTAGAAGCATTTTATGACGGTTTTTTTTCTCTCTCATATAGACTGGATTGCTCAATTTGTGGATGAATATTTGTGGAAAAATGTCTCATCGTGTGCTGACAAATTTTTCTTCATGCTATATTACTTTAGTTTAAGCCGATGGTTTTTAGCACGTAACCACAACGATGGTTTAGTTATTTATAAATATTGCAAGTATATGTTGAAGATAAAAAAAAGTAACGCAACATTTGTTAATCGTAAATTAATGTTTTTAATTATGAATTATTAAATTACAAATTGATAAGATTAGCGTTCGTTTTCATTGAATTTCTCATGTTTTTCATGAGGATCCAGACTTATTCAAATCGTCGTTGTTGTAAGTATGTTTTGATACTTTAAATAATAATAGCAATAACAATAAATTATCTTAAAATTCATAGCAAGGGTCTGAGACATAGTTTGAGCAAAATATAATTTGAAAAGTCGTTTACATTAGTTTGAATAATGATACCTGTTTAGCAAAACAAAACACTATTTACTCCCAATGGATTTATCATCAATTTAGGGTAGTGAAAATAACACCATTATCGTGAAAACATCACCAGTAGCTTCTTTACCACATCAAAGAGTTTGGTCGACAAGTTTTCATTTGTTCGCTACCTACAAATGATGGTACTTGATTCGCACTCGTCGTAACGATCTGCCACTAGAGCTCCACCGAGCACGTGTTCTTCCTTTCTCACCCTTTACACGCCCATCGTAAGCGTTTGCTTTAGAGGCGCCTTGTGGTTTGCGGCCCGACACCGACGAACAGAGTGAGCAGCGGTGGCAAAAAATATAGTACAAAAATCTTAAGCTCTAACAGGTGGTCGATCAAGTGTACAAAGTGTGGGAACGGTGCGTCCGGGGACGGTTTTTTGCACACTTTCCGCGGCTAACCTCTAAGCTTTTCGCTGTCCAAATCGTTGCGGGTGGTCGAAGGGGAGTGAAATCACTGGCGATGTACCGTTTCGCTATCAAATGGGGTTTTCTAACGCAACCTCGGTGGTTTTTTTATGGTCGTTCTCAGTTGGAGTGCTGAGAGCTGCTGAGGTGTTATATTTTGCTTCTTATTCGTCCGTGTTGTTGTGTTATGGTCGTTCCACATAAGTCACTTGGGAAGAAAAACAAAACTAATCCAAGAAAAACTGCTACGTTGGATAACCAAGCGAATGTAATGGGGTTTCCCCCCGCTGGGCGAAACAAATGCCATTTCCAGTGGTTTTCTGTCCTATATTATACGTTTCACGCACAGGGCGTACCGGTGGCGTTCGTTTGCCCGGTGAAGCTCGATCAAACAACACACTGTTGCTTGTGAATATTTATCATGGTTTTGCAGTCGGTGGCAAAGGACGGCAATAGCGTGACGATGAAGACGTTCAGTTAGCTCAAATGAACTAGCTTCCTACAGTGCCAGCTGGCTGGGAGTTGTTTGCCGTTCGTACCACAATCGGTTGGCACACAACACGGCTCACGCATACAAGCACATACAAATGTGTACTTTATCGCTCAAGAGGCCAGTGGAGAAGTTTCAGTGAATTTCATGATGGTTTCTAGCATTTCTCTTCATTTCGGGCTGAGCATCGAGCGCCCGTTCCGACGATGGATGAACTAGGTGGGCCGCTAAGTGGCTGTAGGGCTGTAGCCGTTAGCCCATCGTTATACTGGTGGGCGAATAAAACCTAATATGATTGTGCGCGCACAAAAAGCATGTGTGTCTCGTCTAATGAAGATAGATCTGGGATGACGGCACCCCGCATCAACCGTGATGGTCAACAAAGCTCGCGCCCGGTTTCTGACCACCGCTCCGGGACGGCAATTGCGACGGAAGCAGACTCTTTTGTACCCAATCCCCTTCTCCTTTTCGGAACGGTTTCCCAATCGCCGAATGGGCATCATGAGCGCACCGTGCTCGAGTTTTGTAAGCACGTGGGGACGAACTTCGCACCGACGTGGAGAACAAAGTGCCATTAAATTGCTTTTATTTGCTTGCGTCCACATTCGATGAATTAATGTAGGAAAGCATGAAAGCATTATTCTGACCCGAGGAAGGTCGATTGGGGCGAGCTCCGCCTGAGAAATGGTTTGTTAAATCCACATGCAGGACCGTTCCAGTGGTCCGGTGTCGAAACAAAGTGACGAACGTTTGACGTGATGTGACGCCAGCACATACGACGACAGTATGTGTGGGGTTTTTTTTATGTATGTGAGTATTTGGACTAGCGACTAGCACTTGGCGACTCAGAAGGGAACTTTTCGCGGAGAGCGTATGGCCGGGGAACGGCTCACGACAAGACGCCCAGGATCAACAGGAAATTGGAAAAGTGGTTTCTCGGATGTTCGGTGTTTCAGTACGCCGCTTGCTGTCCCTGTTTTGGAGCTTTTTTCGCTATTAATATTTACTTTAGCTATTTGCCTCCCGGGGGTAGCATTGGAAGATTAAACGGTACCAAAATTTCGGCTCCCGTCCCGTGTCCTCGATTATTGCGCTGACGCCGGATCGTATTTCATGTTGGTACAATATTTCAAATTACCTCTGTCGACAAGATGAATGTCGTTTGGAAAATGACCACGAGTTGTGTGAAGAAGAGCGTTTGGATGGCAAGCTCTTAAGGCGTCATGTTAGTTGCTTTAGCTAAAAATTGAAACAGTTTAGGTGACACGCTCGACAGCTTTACGGCGCCATGTGGTTGATTGGATAGACGGACACATTGGAAATGGATGATCGATATCATATGGTTGAATGTTAGCCAATAAAATCAATTCTTACCATTCGTACTGATTTTACGGAATATGTTCAATTCAAGAAGTCAGGTACAGTGAAGAAGGACAATTCTTTTGGATGTCTTAAATAAGGTGAAATGTTTAATACAATTCAAAATTTTGAAAAAAAATTCTACAGTGTTTTGTTTATTCGTGAAACAAACTTTTAAATTTTATTTTTATTTTTCGTTTTACATGTACGAAAAACATCTTCAAATTTGAAAAGAAGTTTGTGTTTTGTTTTTTGTTCATAGGTTAGCAAAAGATTTTTTTTAAATTTTTTTTTTATTGTTTGCTGATTGCAATAATTGACTGAAATTGAATATTAAATTTTGAATTAGTATTGAAACCATTACCTATAGAAGTCTAAAATAATAATATGATTCTTGGTGTATAATTTAACTGGATTTTTTTTTATAAGACAAAATATATAATTATAAGGAAGATTATATACTTTTGTTCACTACGATAAAAGAACTTAATTTCACGGAATTTGAAATGTTCTTAAAGGTTTACGTATGGGTATATATTTTTTTATGGAAGTTTGCTGGAAAATTCACATACCGTGTAGCGTTTCTCTACAATTTTGATTTGAAGATAAAATAGTGACTAAAATCTGTGATGGATATTGAAATGTTTAGTAATTATGATTATCTAATGTCAAATGACGCTTAGTAGTTTTCCTAACCTAGCACTGCAAGGGTAATTGTCTTAATTATGTATTTATATCCGCGTGATGTAGAGTTCACGCAACAAAGTTACTAAAACCAGAAGTACCGGTAATTTTCCACCGATTAGATGTGAACGACCATGCGTCTCTATTAAATATCGGTGAAAGACCATGCGTCTCCATCGACGTTCGACGTAATGACGATACTAGAGATTGAACGAGCAAAACCTTCGTATCTTGGATAATAATTGGCTAATTTGATATAACGATCCCGCTGCTGTTACCGAGAGAGAGAGAGAGAGAGCTGCTCTAATTTTCTCAAAACTATAGCGAATTTCTAGATAATTTGCTCAAAACTCTCACGTACTGATCCGTACTGAAAGCATGCCGAACTAAAGCAGAGAAACGGCACGTTCCGAGCTCAATTTTTCCCCTTCGCAAGTTTTCATCACAAGCTTTCGGAGAAGAGAGCTACGAGAGAGTTGTATTTAAAAATTAGCCTCGAATGAGATAATCCGAGAGCGCTCAAACTACGCATGCGCGTAATTTATTTCGGTCAAAAATGGAGGCTCTCATTCTCTTTTCAATCCCTCCTTGGATTCTGAAGCTACCGTTTCCGAGTAGGGAAAGCTCACCATCGTCAATTAGTTGGAGTATAGCCACACGTTTGGCACCATCTCCCGGTAGGACAAGCGAGTGTTTCATATTCGGAGACAGTAATTCGTACAGTACGATCAAACATTTACTCACTTACCCATGTCGTCGATGATGGGAGCCATCCGCAGTGTGATTCCAACTAATAGTAGGCACATAATCAGTAATAGGCATGCGGTCGCTATGATTGTCCATCGGGCACGTTGCGGCAGATCGTCCGGGTCTATCACCTGTGGATGGGAAGGCAAATAGCAGCCACCAATGGAGGCGGTTTCAGTAATCGCGGGTTGTTCCGAAGTGACGATGAAAAACAGCACGACCCATACGATGTGATGTGACGTGACCGTGACGCGGATGATGACGGGCCATTAGGATTAGAATCGTGCCGAACCAGACCGAGCGAGCAAAAGGATTTACTGGCAGGGATCCTCTCCAACACGTGTGACCATCATTGCAAACGGCATAGCCGAGGGCAAAATGAAATGAAAAAATGTCCATCCTGCTAAGGACCTGCAAGATGACGGGAGGATACGATAAAATATTTCCTTCCTGGGTCGGCTTACCTTCACGCTTTGGTCGTCCAGGTCGTGTACCAGAATCTTGCGCTTCTTGTGTCTTTTCTTCTTGCAGTGTCGATGGTGATGATGATGTCTGCTTCCGGGATTTACAGCACCGAAGACGGTGGGACGAGTCCGTAAGCGCGACGAGTCGTGATGGGATGCATGAAAGGGATGAAACCGGTGTGAAAGGTAAAAGTTAATTGATTTTGCTTGTTTCTTTTTCCTGGCGCTGGGTGGTTGAAGGCGGAATATGCTTATGCCATTTTTATTAGCTTCAACCGAATGAGTTCGGTTTCGGCGTAGGTAAGTAAGGGTTTTGCTGGGTTCGGGTGACTGAGTGTCACCTTTTGCTGGGCCCCTTTTTGACGTCAGCGTCATCGGGGAGTCCTTGTTTGCTAACACGATCCGTGTTTCAGGCTCTCCAGCGAAGTATCTAACAGCGCTACAAAAACACGGTCGCGTTTGGACCCTTAGGCTACTCTGGTGCGTTTCATGTGTGTATCGATCTTTGACTGGAACGCGATTTGGGAATCTGGGTGAGTTTGTGCACATCAGTGCCGATGTGTGTGTGTGTGCGTCTGTGAACGTGTGAGTGCCGGTGCTGGCTTTGCAAACAAGGTATTCGCAACTCGCAATAACCAAAGAACAGACCACATCCGGCACCTCGAACCGCATGAGAGGATGAGCGCCAGCAGGCACTTGGAGGCACTTTATGTCGCTCGTTATCCCGAGCCAATTCTTACCTGTGTTTATGCTTCCTCCTATGCTCAGGCACTATTGAATCCAGCTCCCCGTGACGTTCGGATTCAATTTGCAGTGAAACATCGTACATGAAGTCTTCGTCGTAGGGGAATTGACTACGTTGCGTTTCGCGAGGATGAAGAGGGCGTGTGCGATGATAGGTTTGACATCGGTGCGAAACGGGTATACAGGCGGGGCAAAAGTATGCATGCGGAAGAGGGTAGTAGCGGATAAGATATAAAAAATAATGTGAAAAAGTGTAACACGATTCGCAGGGAACATGAACACACTGCTCATGCACTGCCGTGCGGGAAAACTCGACGCGGACAGGGCGCACTACACGACCAACATCATGATCATTTCTCATGCGTATGGGTGAACATTCGCGTTCTCGTTGGTGGTGCCTCTTACAACGAATTTTAACGCCTCCGTTTCACATGCACCACCTTTGAAAAAAGTGGTTAGAGCCAATGGCCAATCGGGTTGGGCAGCTAATGCCGGATGAGTTTACGGATTGAGAAATCAAACTGCTATGTAATGCTACGAGAGTTCATTGATCGCTTGGCTCGCGTTGATTTATGCTGAATTTGTCTTAGTATAAGCTCCGACCTACCGACATTAACTTGGTTCTGATTGTAATTAGCGTCGTAGCGCGCGCGCGCGCGCTAATCAGCACCCTTATTTAATGATACTCCTGTGGCTGGATTCGTTAGGGCAAGTTAATTGTACGTTGTTTATTGCTTAGGTTTTGTGATTAATTGACCTTTCTATTTGTTTAGATAAAATTAGGACTTATAGATAAAAAACGAAATTCAATCTGAAATTCATTAATGTCAATCAAAGTATGAAAATTAATCTAATTACGCAAATATATGACTCGTACAGAGCGAAATTGTGACTTGGCAAGCTAGTTTTACGTATGTTGATATATCACATATCCTCTTGTAAATACAATAAAAGAAGCAACTAAATTATCGCTTGCTTTAAATTTAATGAAGTCTCTCCAAGGAAACGCTTTCCAGTAAAAAATATAACTTTCCGAACATCCTCGTAGAATGTGATTCAAAAGCATTCGGAACAGTGCCTTGAAATTGTTCTTAAGTACCAGTTCAAATATCGAGAATGAGATCCTTCTATAATTCATGAAATTCATAAGTTTTGATAAATAAAATACTCTCAAAATGTTGTTCCATATTCAACTATCCAAAAATATAATTGTATAAATTATTCAAAGATTTTGAACTGTCGGCTTTTGTATCTTTCATCAAACTGGTTTTTAAATGGAAAATTCTCATTCTCGTAATATACGATGTTAAAGGAACTACATACATCAAACTAAATCGAAAAAAAAACTATTTGTGCAACACATAAGATACTCTGCCACTGATCAAACATAGTGAAATGCAATATGGCTGCTTGATTTGACACTAAAGAAAAGACACACATGCACTATCCATCATCTCGTGTTGTTTACCAGCTACACATCGCACCACAAATCGGTTGACTCGCGCGCACGGCTTCCATACTTACAGTGGTTGATTCGGAGGACGGCTGAGGATGCAGTGCTGGAGGCCACTGCCACCGACACCACCGCCGCCCACGCCCGCCCCCGCACCGCTGCTCGTCGACGGGAACACGATGACCGGGTCGGAACATCGCTTCAAATATTCTAGAACAGGAGGATGAGTAGAAAAGTTACTTTGAGAACATCGACCGTTCCAGTGACAACAACGTTTGCTGCTAGGTTGTGTGATTGTGGATGTGAACAACACGGACAACGTGCAAACGTGCGGAGTGCGTGCAGACAGACAGACAGACAGACAGACGGAAGGGCAGCGTACTGCAAACCAGGGTGACCCGACCAGAGGGCGTCGCAGTAGAGATCGAGAAAGTGGTTGAGCTACACATCGGACCTACTTCGTTAGGAGTGCAAGGTTTGTATTTTTTTTTTGTTTTTTTTTGCAGGAACACTACACACCGAACATCTGGGCCATTAAAGGCACTTTACCGCCATACTTACTGTACTTTCGTTTGTTAAGTTTCTCCTCGTCGCTCTCATTGATGTCGTAGCCCATGATGTAGGAGGAGTAGTCGTCACCGTAGCCGTACCCGCTGCCCTTGCGATGCTGATGATGTTCCTTGGCGCTAGATCGTCGGGTGCTGGTAATGCTTGGCCTGCAGTGAAGCTCCACGTCGCAGCTGGATTGTTTGAGGAAGCTTCGCTGTTTGCGTTGGTTCTGCTGCTGGGCTGGTGTCGCCTTCGCCGAAACTCCAACATCACCGGCCGTCGGTACGACGGCTGTTCCTTTGCTAGCTCTCCGTGATGGGACGGGCGAGTCCCAGCGTGCGTCGGTTGACGACGGGTTTGGCTCCCCGGTGGTGAGGATCGCAGGTGAGGAGGGCCGATGGTGCTTGTGGAGGTGATGCTGCTGCAGCTTGACCAGATCACTAACCGGTGGTGAATGTCGTGCGGTTGATGCTATCACAGGTAGATTGGATGCCGTCAGCTGGTTAAAGCTTTCGATGAGTCCCAGCGGAGGCGAAGACGGCGCCTCCGGCTGCTGGTGCTGCTTCTCTTGCTGTGCGGACGCGGGCCGACCGATGGACACCGCACTGGCAGAATGGTTGCTGCTATGGGGCTGCGTTAATTTGTTTCGTTTACTAGTGCTACTACTACTGCTATTATCGCCTACAACTAGTGCTGACTTCTTGCTGCCACTCGCTCCCAGGCTGTTCGGTTTTTCCTTCACTATCACAGTGGAGTTGCTGTTGTGTTGCTGCTGCGCCTGCTGCTGCTGCTGATGTTGCTGATCCCGATCCGACTGGCTGAGGTCCACCACGAATGAGGTATCACAGTCGATGGCGCTCGCTTTGGTCGATGACTTCGGCTGCTGGTAGGTGGCCGTGCTGAATGTTAGGTGGCGTCCATCGGCCGCTGGCTTCTGGCGTGGCAGTATCGGGCTGTTCTGAGCACTGATCGATTTTGCTTCCATCACCCGGAGCCGATTGGCGACGGCATTGCCGGCACAAAGGTACGAACCCAAGGCGTACCGCGAACGTGTCGAGTTCTTGATGATCGATATCGGCTCCGAGGCGATGCTGCGTCGCATGTCCGACACATCGCTCACTCCGTCCAGCTCAATCGACACATTTGTAGCGCTATCCTCCAAGTCGTACGGACCGCTCAGCGGGTCCGACTCCGGTTCGATCTCAATCGAAACCGGTTCCAGCAGCGATGACTTCCGCGGTACGGTGATCGATGTTCGGGCACCGGTCCTACGATTTTCCAACGATTCGGGACTTTTCGTCGACCGTGACTCCGCTACGGACATCCTGGATGTACGGGTGACTGCCAGCGATTCGCTCACCGGAAGCAGCGCCCCGAGGGTACTTTCCTCATCTACGCAGCCCCCAGCTGCTTCCACGTTTGTCGTCGTCACAACCACGTTCCCCTCGGCATCGACCAGCGACGAAAGGTCACCGATTTCGACGATAACCTCATCAACGCCATCGCTAATGGTGGAGTTTTCCACGCCGAGATTCGCTTCCGGTACGTTCGTGCGCTCATACGAGTAGCAACCGATGTCCGACCCGGACGGATCCAGTGTCGTCCCCGGCGTCCCGTTTTGCCGCTCCCGACACAGCGGCTCACCGGCCGCGTTTGTCTCATTGCTGCTGTTGCTGTTGCTAGCGGAAGCTTCACGATGGCAGCACCCGCCACCACCACCCGAAGACGATACCTTTCGACCGAAGAGAATCCGGCGCAGTAGGCGTGACTTTTTGTGTCGCTTCTTCAGCTCGCATTCGCGCTTGATTGCCAGTATCTTGTTTTCTACCAGCGTCGAAAAGACGGCCTCGAACTGGATGGCCCGGTTCAGGTCCTCCAACGTGCCGTTGGTACACACGCCCTTGTCCACCTTCATCGTTGACGGACCAGGGCCGGCTGCCCACTACCACCGCCCCCGGCAGCCCGGATGAAGGTCACAAGCGGATGACTAACGTTGCCAGATTTGTGGCCACGGAGTACCGGTGTTATATATTCGAGATGTTGTTCCGGATTGGACTGCGGTTCTTACGTCGGTTTGTGTTGCCGGGGTCCAATTTGATATTTGCAGTTTTTCATCAGCGTCACATTTAACTTTTCAAATAGAATAGATCAACGAACAAGTTCGAATGCTAATTATCGTTGTTGACACTATACTTCGGGTGAAACCTGCATGTCCATGCAAATGCAATATTGTTTGGGGACATTGTTTTCAACGGTGACGTTTAGTTTCTTAGCTGACAGATTGTTGACAGCAATGATGTGCTTTATTTGTTCAACGTACTTGATGTCTTATTGCGCGTTTCTCGTTGCTTGCGTCATCTGCAATCGAAATATAAAGAAGATAGAAAAAAATTTCAATGTTACTATGGCTTTCAAAATATAAATATAACTTTGTTGAAATCAAATGATGATTGATTTTGTTGGCAATTTACAAACATCTGTAAGCCTTAAAAAGATAATTTACTTTTACATTATTCCACCTTCATAAGCCAATCAAAAACTGTAGACTTGATAAAAAAACCATCAAATGTTTTATCTTCGTATGCTTCGTATCCACTGAACGGGAAAAAAGAATAATAACGAACATTCAGATAAAGTTCCTCATTATCGATGATAAATGGTATGAATGCATATCAATCATGTCAATGTAAACAAAGGAAACGATCGGGAGTTTTTGCTAGAGTCCATGCGCCATTCGTTCCTAATACAAATATGCATGAGATGAAGTTTTCTAATCTGCCATTCGTTGATTGGAAAACTTATTCTGTTGCTTATTTGATTAGTATAAAACGAGCAATGGAATAGCATGTGGTGATGAATATAGCTTTGGTCATGCGTTTTATGTGCATGAAGAAAAATTCACTTATTTATTGGAGCTGACAAATATGAAATCAAATGTATCCATAACAATATGAAAACATGAAAAAGAATCAGATTGCTTAAAACATAAACATATAATCAGATGGTTTTAACATATAAAACAACAGTGAATGAATTCGTTGCAACGTCAGCAGGAAGAGTGTGCTGTTAAATCTTGCCTGGTATAGTTGTAGACAAAATGGGTTGCATTTCATGAAAAAAAATCATGCACAACAATTTTGTGTACAGCAGCAAATTTATAATATTGACCGTGCGAAGCTTACTCAGGCCTACACTGCATGACATTGAAAAAAGGTCACAAAATTGCCCATGAAGAGCCAATAAATCACTTTTTGAAATCCCTAGACAAGGCTTGTATCGTTTGAATGCAAATAAATTAGGTGCCAAAATAGATAGCAATAATTAGACCAATGGATTGATAAACATTTCGACGTGATTAATTCTGGGTGATTCATATTCATTCCTTTCATGCACTTTGTTCGCATACCGATGTTGCTTCGGTGGGGAATAGGATCACAATTTATGGCACCACGTTCACCACGGAAGGAAAGGGTTCAATACTGGACATTTGTCTCAATCGCTGCTTGGTCTTGTAGGGGTGTGGTAAGGTCGTCAATTATTATGGTCTTAAAAAAAATATTTTTGATTATGTCGTTTTCCATGCTTTAAGCGACGTTTTTCTAGTTTTGTTATTTGCAAACTCTTAGTTATAGTAAGTTAATTCACTAAAATAATGGATTAAACCAATTGTTGTAATAATTAAAATAACCTGTAGTAAATTTCTGACTATAGATGTTGTTTTTTTTTAATTTAAAATGTGCACATTATATACTGATAAGTAAAACATGATGGCTCAGGCATTGAATAATTATATGGTAATATTTTAAAAAATGTGTTTGTCATGATTTAATTACCACAGTATTTTAATGACCAAAACACATAGCAACTAGCTCAAACACTAACACTCAAACCAGCTCGGCATCAAGAATTGCGACAAAACATGCTCTCCTTGCTTCAAAATCGACACATCAATTATGCACTTTGTGTGCATTGAACCAACGATCAATGTCGCCACTCAAGGCAAGAACATGAACGGTTCAATTTCTCTACAGGTGCGAAAGTCTGATGGCGTGCTTCACACGTTGAGCCAATTAATGTGTACCTTTTGATGCTTGGCTCACAAAGCTCACAATTGCGTTATGTTGCTACAGCCTTTGCTTAGAATTTGTTAATATATAATGCTTCATACTCAGAGTGTGAGCAACACATAGAATGTTTTGTCTTCAGATGCATTCTTCATCTATGAGCTTGAATTGAAGTTAAATCGGTTCAATACTATGTTTTGTTACATGTTCTATACTTAAATAAATATTTCCCTAGCCGTGCAGTCTCGGAGTGAGTTTAATTGTAGATTTTTAAGATTTTCGATGATAAAAATGTTCGTTTCTGTATTCGGTACGAAGATAAATAACAAGCAGAATAGCATAGAAATCCAAAGTTTCTCAAGTAGAATGCAAAATTGCAGTGAGTGCAAGCGTACATATATTCTTGTGCTTTTCCAGCAGAGCAGTAAAATGTACGTATTTAAAGTTTTCCAATTACTAAAAGAGTGCAAGTAAAGCAGCTTAGAAAAAAAAAAACATTCAAGAGTACTAACGATGGTACATCGAACAACTACTTTCACATCTTACAAATGTCATAGAATGAAGCAGATGCTAAAACTCTTTGCTGTTTCTTCCACGAGTTTATTGATCCATGAAAGAAACCCTTGTATGAAGCAGTATATGAACCATGCAGTCACACTTCTGGCGTCGCAAATGCTGCTTCTCTTGTACAGCATCTTGCGCGTCGTCTTTTTGGAAAGTACCCGACAACAGCACCTAACATCGCGACTGGTGAGTACGAAAGTATGAAGCAGCTGCAGGAGCAGCCGTTAAAAATTCATTCTCTGCTTTCCGTTTTCGGCACGATGCGCTTGTTGGTGGGAATTGAATACGTGGCGTTGTCTTCATGTGCCACTTCTTGGCTAACGCTTATCACTCGTGCACGGGCGCCTTAAGGCTTAGGGTGGTGGTGCCGACGCCTTTTACGATCGATTCCTTTTATACCGTTTTACATCCACTCTCAGGAGGATCCTGGTTTTCGCAACTCCACACAAGATTCCGAATCAACGCGGCACGTGTGTTTGTGTGTAGTGCAATTAAGTTGTGATTGTGTTGGCTCTTGTTTCATTTTCCGTTCTGAACCCCGCAGCCGCATCAGCATTTTCGTAACGGGCGAAACCGAGAGTTGCACACGGTTCCAAAGCCACAACTTGGGGAATAAACATGTGCTCATAAATTTGTTATGAACATATAAATTTGACAGGCAAATGATAGCGACTTGCGGGGAAGGAACGAATACGTGCTCGATGACGACGCAGTGCCCGGTGTGTCGTGTTGATGGTATCTTTTTTTGCCACACAAATGCTGCGTTTGCTATTGATTGTGCACGAACATGCAGATTTATGAGCTGGTGGCACGCTAGAGAGCAAAGCACGTGGAGAAAGCGCGTCGAAGTGTGCGTTACAAATTTACGTGTTGACAGTAGTTCAAAGGGGCATTCGTGCCAAACATTGTGCGAGAATGATTAATGGTTACGGGCTGAAGCATAATTTCATATAACCACGTTGATGGTAAAAAATCAAAAAGCAAACCCTGGGGCAGACCCATTTCACAAAGGCAACCAAATGCGACTTTCCATACGTCTTTCCGGCTGGCCGCGGTGACAGGTGGAGCTTAAACGTATTATCTGCGATTTTTTCATTCCCATCTCTGTCTCGGACAAAAGCATTCCGTTACACACCAAATATGATTCTGGGTGAACGGATTATCTCAAATTTAGAGGATCGTTTAAAGGGTTGAATTGAGCGCATTGCGGGCATTCAAATAACGATGTATACCCTCGAAGAGCGTAAGTTTACAGACAAAAAAAAAATGGAAAAGGGAATTAATTTTTACCGGTATCTCACGAACTTCTGTGCAAGCATCAACAGAATATTTTGATATATTATTTCCACATCTGATTTTAAAAATGTCGAGCATTTGAAAAAAATATTTTGAATTACTCAAACATATTTTTATTTATTATCATACTCTCTCGTTTTACGTGGGTATTCTTTAGAAGTATTCATTTTCATTCACATGAATTTCTTATTGATTTCAGAAATGAAAGAACTGGTGGGAGTTGGTCTAGAAGCGGTTATTGAACCCATGAAGACAGTTCAATTCGATGTTTCAATGACAATTGTTTGGATTTAAATTTCTAAAAATAGTATATGAAACTCGAAATATCTCATTAATATTGAAATCTCTCTCTAGTGCAATCTCGTGTTTTGTAATTTTTTCTCTTTTTTTCTCTCGTTTCCTCATTTGGCATTAATGAGATTGGAAATTTTATCGAAGCGTTGTTACTGCCTGTTTGTCTTTATTATTTGTCATATTAAAGTATTGTTAATTTTTATCTTTAACCTATAGGTTTTTATTAACTGAAAACTAAAAAATCAAGGTTTAATAGAATATGTAAAATGCGTAAAATGACATTCTCACGCACCGTGTATCATGATTTGCTTCATATAGCAAAAAGTGTTAGATAAAATCAAAATAATTATTATAATCTAATATATTCTAAAAAATTCATAAAAAATAAATACACGCAAAATTTTATTGGTACCAAAAACATTGCTGTGGTTAATACACTTTTATTTGGATTTGTACACTTGTTGTACTTGTTGTTGATAACTGATTATTATAAACCTCTAATATTTGTATAACAAAATTACAAAAACTTTTACTCTTTTAATAGAACGATGAATTTTCGATTAGATGATAACCGCAAACTACTTTGCAGCTGCTAATGATCGTTTTAAAAAGTGTTTCCACCATTATTCAGCATGTGTGGCGTGGAAGTAAAAAGAAACGACGCCGCTAGTACGCGGTGAAATTGCCGGCATGCTTGTCCGTCGTACGTTACCAAGTTTCAGCCACATGCAGCTAACAGGTGGTAATTGATATAACTTTTCACTTTTGTTCACTCGGTTTGTTCGTGGTACAATCAATTTTCAGCGGTACCGACCACATCGCAACCACTTGACGGTTGTCCGCCGGCTTTCAGCGCAATGTTGTGTTTTTCTTCGTTTATGTTCGTAACATGTTCCGATATTGCGCCAGATTGTTAATGGAAGCTACACCTGGCATCGGCAAGGGAGCAGGATGATGATTATATCTTCTTCTTCTTCTTTTTTTTGCCCTCCGACAGCAGCAACAGCAGCAAAAGTTAAAAAAGAATAACAAACCCTCTGTCGGTATGCCCTCCCGGCGCAGAATGCGTTTGTTGGTGCGTCTTACCTAGGACTGACCTATATAAATTGCTCTCGGCGCAATCGACCGTTTGATGGTATTGGAAGATTTGGCACTCACCCATGGGCGTTGGGGAATTGTTTACATAAACAGCCGGTGGGAGTTATGCCGGATCTGTGGAAAATTAAACACAATATTCGATGCGCTCCATGTGCAAGAAGTCACGGGCCGGCTCTTTTTTTGCTTGAATTTACTGCAGAGTGGAGCGGAAACTAGTATCGAGAGAAATACCCAGAGAGTGTGAAAACATCACACGGTACGGTGGACAGATCAGTATTGATAGTAGTTTTAAACTTTTAACCTGCAACTAAACACCGTATCTGCAAAAATTAGTGTGATTTTAAACAATTGAATATGAGTTTGAAGAATAATTATTTGGATTTAGTTCGAAAATAAACATTAACCCTTTAAATATTTCTTTTTTTTCTGACTTCATGCTATTTTAATACATTTATTACTCAGTTGTCAATAAGTTTTGACAAAGATGATAAATTACGCTCACATATATTGCTATCGGTTCGCATAAAATCGTGTGACATGTTGTTCAATCTTAGTTTCACGTTATCTCAACGCTTAATCATGGTCATACCCTGCAATGTCTTCATCGCGAACTCGAATAGGAGCGTGCGCTTATCGACGTGTTTAACATAATCCAACCATATGCGGCTAGTGAATGAAGTAAACTCGTC
>JXWZ01011866.1:0-11400 GCA_000956215.1 Anopheles farauti No. 4
AATTCATAAACGTCCGTTCGATTAAACGATCGGGTAATAAGACGCCTGACGACTTGTAAGACGGCTGAAGCCTAAAATCACGCGTTGTGTGTAAAATAATGCACCTTGCTGCTTTGCGTTCAGAATGCATTCTAATAAAACAACAATCTTCTAGATTATATATTATAATCATAAACTGAACAAAAAGGGAAATCAAAACTTTATAATTATTCGGTCCGGGAAGTATTTCTCAACATCCCTGCAATCTCCCGATGTCTGTAACTGTCACAATTTCCCTCCTAACGATCCATTTGCTATTGAGGAAATTATTCACTTATGCTAGTGCTTCCTTTTCCGATCGTCTACACTGCTTCGCTCCTCACTACACCGTTCATGAAGGTTCGCTTCTCGTCCGCCATTATAATGGCAGTACGAAATTTAGCCATCATAAGCCACGCTCTCCCATGGTGCCATCCAAGACGATGGGCAACGTTAGTTCGCTTCGCCGGCATGGCGGGTGTCGTAATCGAAATGATGCCGTGGACCATCTTTTCCATCATGTTTCCTTCGGGTCACACCGAATCGCACCGTATGGGACCGTACAGATTCACATTTCCCAGGGTTTTGTACGGTGCACATCCTTTCGGCGTACTTAGCCGTTACCGACTCTCACCGCCGGCGTCACGTCCGTTTCGGTGTTTCTAGTTTTTTTTTTCATCCCTCAATCTCTCGTCGGTGTTATGCAAACTTAGATTACCGGCGAAGGGTTCGATGGAAGGAGCGTTTCTGTGCGTCTCTGATACTTAGCGAAATCGGCACGAAGTTCATTGTACGTTGCCTGCCCGCGTGGCCAAATTGGCAAAGACCTTCGCTCGTTTCACCTTCCCAGGCGCTCGGCGGACCGCTCACGTCGCTGTGCTGCAACTATTTGTGCGTTTTCATTCGATTAAGCTCGTTTACCGTTCCTCCCGTCATCTGGTGCCAACGGACCGGATTCCTAGCGGGACCTGCTGCTGCTGCTGCAAGTCCTCTTCGAAGATTCATACACAGCCGATATAGGCATGCTTTGAACGTTGCCGGCCCGGGGAGGTTGGCAGCTGAAATGGCCGTTCCAGTAGCGGCATGGGTTCCATTTAACGAGTTCTAAATTGGCGATGCGTACGGACGGCCGTCCGGAGACCCCTTCGAGGGACGCGTGGGACGGGTGTGTGATAGGAATCGCCATATAGAAGCAGGCACTGGCGTAATGCAAGAAATGACACGAAACAAACAAAACGCTCTTCCCGCTCTGCACACTCTGTGACAGGTAGATGGGAGGGAAACCTTCCTCACGCAGGCCAAGCTTCTTCCAGGTCCGGTCGGGGCCTAGAGCCTGTTTGCCTACGGTGGTATGGAAATTTTCTTCAAAGGCTTCCATCAATGCTTTATGCGACTGGGTAGCCTCGATCTTTATCTTGGCTCGGTTTCTTTCCATACGCTCGATCCGAATTATCCCGAGCTATACTGCTCTTGCGAGGTTTATGGAGATTTTAAAAGAAGTGACCCAAATAAGCCCCATGTGCTTTTTCGTTCGGTATCATCAGAATTGTTAAGTTAGGAAGAAGACGATAAATGAGGTCTCTTACAAACTTCTACCAAATCCGAACAAGGCGATAAACGAGCGGCAGTTATAAGTAAGTAAGAAAAATATCTCCCCAGATGTGCGTATACGTTTTCCACATCCTCTCACAAACACACACACACACGTTCATTTTCCTCCACAACTAGCGGGTTTTTCTCGAACCCCGCACCGCGCGCCGATGGAATGCTATGCTTCGAATGTAACATGTTTTTACCGTTCATTGGTTGTTTGCGCCCAAATGCAACAACGCTGCCCGATTCGCGCCCTTACGTTCGTGCCTCTCCCGCACCATCGGTATGCCATACCCTACCTGTCCGGCGTTCGTGATTCGCCGCTTGAACGGTGCATTTGGCGAACGTCTTGCTCCGCTTTTTCGGCCACCACCCCCAGATTCGGGCGAAAGATAATCGAAACGCTTGTTAAACCATTTCTCTACGCCATATTGTTTTAAGTGGCCCGAAACCTCAGGAGCTTGTAAGCGAGCGCCTCAGCTCGATGCTGGGCTTGGTTTTTGGATACGGTGGTGAGGTAATGCTCAAAATTCGTTTCATAAGCCACGGGAGTGCCTGAAGCCCTGTGGATGGTGCAATGTTTTATGGAGAAATTATTGTTCGACCAGATCTGTGCAACCCGTTGCCGACAGCTCCGACATCAAAGTCCGATTACATCCGGTCCAGTAACTTCCGCTCAGGAGAGACGCTTGGGATTGCATTTCCACTGGCTGGAAGGAGAAAGATGAGATTGTAAGCTTCTGTAAACATCACGTAGGAATTGCTCGAACCGCTGGTGACAAAATCCCATCACAGCCAAGAACACACCACGGTTTCTTTCCACAAGCTAGAATCGAAACAAATTTCATGCCATACCGCCGTTAACAGTGATAAGTTGATTGCCAAAGCATTCGTAGAATGTCGTTCCGGCGATAACTATGACTAGAATGTACGGGGCTTGCCCGGCTGATAAGACAACAACGTCGTCGGACGATTCGCGCTACCGCTGCTTAAGCGAACTTCTCATCGTGCACTCAAGCGGTCTTATCAGTTGCATTGTAGTACTGGCCTTTGAGGCAGGAAACTTTGCCGCACGATCGGTTCCGCGTACAAATTGGCCTCGCTGACTTCAAGTCAAGGTGGCCGCGGAAGGAGTGGATGCTGAGGGTTCCCGTTGACGTTTCTTCCTGTTGCAAAAACAGATAGCGTATATGCCACGCTCTGCATGACTAATACAAAATCCATGAAGTGCAGACAGTTCACCGCCAACACCGTTGGGAAAGAATGCCCGTTGAGTCAACGGTGCTGGGCAAAAGTGAGGTTAGAAAGTGTGGATAATAAAATCGCACTCACCTGAACCCACCCACTAGCCGAATAGGAGCTTCACATGTTCTGCAGCAATACAAAAAAAAGATCCAAATTTGCTTCCAACCACGGACGTTACGTCAAAGGGATGAGTCATCGTTCGGTCATGGGGCGCACCGGAACGAGCAGACCGAGCTAGCATCTTCCATCCTCGCCTCGGCCGGCAGTGAGTAATGCTCGTTGAGATGCCGCTTTAACAAGCTTTACTGCTGCTGCTGCTGCTGCTGCTGGCGCTCGTTTACGCTAACAATTTCCAGCAAGCACGCCTTCCGGGTGTACACTGTTTTCGCCGGTGCCGGGGCCTTTAAGTGCGCATGTTCGGCGTTCACATACACTTCCGCACATTTTCCCGAGGATAAAACAGGAGCAATTGCTTCCACTTTACTCGACCGATGAGTCATCGCGGGCATTCTGGTGCTGCTTCGTGTTGCGCAGGTGGGCTAGAAAGCGAGATGTGATCCTTCACGAAACATTTGGCAACATTTGCCAGAGTTCATCGAATTTTCTTTTGCGTCCTGTTTTCATAATCAGCCATCGAACGGGCTTCGAAGCATCCGGATTTCTGATCGATACTTTCCCTGTTAGCGAGGGTGAAACCTTTTTTTCTCTTCTTCCTGTTCGATTCTTGTTAAAGGAAAACCAATTTTATTGCCTATGGGGTTTGGACGTACGCACCGTATGCATGCATGCAAGTTTTCGTTTTCAATATGATTCGCACCCTATCCTTGAACTTGTGTATTTGTTTGCTTCGGGTTGCTCAGTGCACGCGCCTATTTCTCGATGAGACGGATTGCCGAGAAGGAGAGGGCGAGCTGGAGCGTGGCAGGGTTATGTTTAGTTTCCAGTAGAATTCGCTCGAAACAAGCAATCGACCGGGGGAGAAAAATGGAAGATTTATGAAAATGGGAAAATGAATGTTTTATAGTGTGTACCGACGCGTAGCCTGGATTTTAGGTTAGTTTCAGGAGTTAGGTCGATAGTTTTTGTGAGGGCGATGTCAACGTCGTTGAGGTATAAAAGTATAAAAATGAATTTTATTGCTTCTAATTTTCTGATTTAGTGTGTTTTAAATGTGATTTAGTATAAACAAATACTAACAAGTTTTTTTTTTTCAGCTATATCCTTCCACCATTCGGATATGAAAATTGGATTTTTTAAAGGGTTTTAACATTCTCTTATCAAAAAAACATTAATAATAATGAAAATTTTCCTGTACTACCGTATTCAATTCCTCACAAATATTGACAAATATTATTGGTAATAGCATCACTCGTAACGATCCTTTAACTGCATTTGCAGTCAAGAGGCTGTAATGCTTGCTGTTCAGGATCGTTTCGCTGTGACCCTTTTTCTGATTTCATTTTAATGAGCTTGGCATTATTTACACTTCATCAACGGAGGCCTCAGGCCACGGTACAACAACCCATGCAAAATATAACCCCGCGTAAACATAGGCGCAGTGCAGTGTCTGGAAGGAAGGTGTTATTTGCATACCTCTTTTCACGTCACAATTACTTTGGCAAATTAACGAACATATGGAAGAGAAAAAATTGGTTTCGAGTGTATGTGTGTTTTGTAAAAAATCTAAAATAAATATAGAAACACCTCAACAACTATGGAAAACCCATCGGTTCTGTTCGTCATTGCATTCGTTATCGTATCGTTGGGTTGTCCAGGTGACCATAGCTAATTCTTCACACTCACACAGTCACTCTGGTCCGGGCAGGAGCTGGTCTTAAACCCTCGGGAAAACGACTATAGCTGCGCTACGTGGTGGTACATACGAGACCCGCCTGCGGCTGTGTCCTATGCGACAAAACTCGCCGAGAACACTTTACCCGCACACGATAAACCAGCCCGTCCCCACCAGGTTCCCCTCCGTGTCTAGGTGCGTTCATAATTTAATTCCAAAATCCATCACCCTTAGGCTAGTCGCCGGGGGTTTCATTGCCTTGATACGGGTTCCCACATCCTCCATGTCTGCCTGTCGAATAAACCCGTCGAACTGCTTCAAAATGTACACGGGGATACCATTTGCGAATGAACGCAGCGTTATATACACGGGACTGGATAGTCCTGGTTCGGATGGGGACATGTACAGGCCTTTGACGCTCTTTCCCTCGTATATGTGTGTGAGTTTTTTTTCCCCAAACAGTCATCAGGTCCCAGTGGTGCACCTCGCCGTCATGAATTATGCAGGGCTGGGCAGCGTCCCGGACGCTATCAAAAGTGAACCAAAAAAAGTCATACGCAGTGCAACAAAACATACGGCAAACGTTGTTACACAACAGCACAGTATCAGCTGGTGGTGGGGCTACCTTTCGTTGACGTCTGTAGTGAAGTTTATTTTTTTCGCCCCACGCAACGTCTGTTCGCTTCGTAATACTTAAAATCGTTAGGTCCAGGCACGAGATTTATAATATTAAATAGCACCACTGCAATCTTCGATATGGATCTTTAATTGAAAAGCAACGATTCATACCGGGTATGCCATCCAGACACCGCAAGTGCCGAAGGCACCGGTTTCATATACAATCACGCTCCACACTCGCTGCAACGGCGAGATCGTAATTGAAAACTGTTCAATCTAGCGTACGAACACCGGCACGCACACGCATAAAGCTAAGCTGCATCGACCCAATTTCTTCATGAAAACATAAAATCATTAATTAAAACCAAACGAAAGTAAGTCACCAACACCACCACCATCGCGAGGAGGTACTCGCTTGACCAACAACCGTACCGTATCGTGCGTATCGTCGTGCTGTGTCGTTTGGTATGCTGTGATGTAATGGTCGCATGTCTCCCACGCTGCTCTGACTGTTTCCGTGTGTGTGTGGTCAACGAGAGTGAACAATATTGTGCATCACTGACCCAACATAAAAATTCCCATCTGCGCGCGTTGTGCTGCACCGAACGATTTGTACCGAAAAGGGTGCGATATGTGCTAATCGTACCCAAGCGGGCTCGAGTAAATTGATAATGGTGGCATTACAACACGCGCGTTGCGCTTGCTATCACCCGCCGAAAGACGGAAATATCGACCCGTTGGGAGGCGGGGAGAAGACCTATTTAAAATGTGTTGCACCTCTCCCACAACGTGCAGCAAACGACACGAGGGAGCTCAGTTGGGACTTAATTTATGGTACACCGGGATCATGTCGCGTGCCGGACGTTAAATCGTTCCGTAACGATGCCCGATTTTCGGTTGATTCGATTATGATGGTGCGGATGTGTCTGTGGGATGCTGCAGAGATGAAGCGAAACAGCACACGACGGCTGGGTGTAATAAATGTGTTAATTTTGACCTTCGGACGGCCGGTAATTCCGAGGGTGGTCCGCAGGATGTGTGGCGACATGTTAATTTTTCGCTCCCAATATGATGAGGGGAATTATGGAGATTGCTTACATGAGATTTACACCAGACATTATTGAAATTGTGATCGGAATGTAATCCAATCTTCTTTCGGGGGTGACTTCTACGATCAACGACCAACGACTGATCCCATACATAACGACCGCAGTAGTTTGCAACCGGCAACCCAACCCTAGCGGGCTCTGTTACGCAACTTTGCGAGGAGAGAAAACTACTTTGTTTTGCAAACGTCTAGGCGTATGGATTCAGAGTTAGAAGCAGCTGAGCTAGCCAACTGACGTTCGGATCACGATGCAAGATCGGCTAAAGTTGCAAGCGATATGTATGGCGGAATTTGTAGACGATTACTCAAAATAATTGCAACCGAAACCTCCGCTGGCTTCGCCTTAAGAGCGTCTAGGTCTGGTCAGTGTTACGTACAACCGTTCGCTCCGCTGCGGAGCAGTAGAAGGAGGGCCGTTCAACTTGGTGGAGCTGTCTCGCTTCTTCGCGCATCGAAGTGGTCGAATCCTCGTTGGCGATACTTCAGCAGTGTGATTCATCAAGATTCTGGTGCGCGTGTAAGGCACCGCAGCCTGTGGAGGTGATCTTTGGCCGGTTTGATCGTGCTGATGAGGTGAGGGTCAAACATAGCTTATTTTCTATACTGTGGCGCACAGTGTGCCACTTAAACATCCACGAGAATGGTCATGACGCAGGTGTGTACGACGTTCAACCTTGTCACCGTTTTTGGAGTGCCTTATGTAGCGATTCACACATAGTGTGCGAAGGATGTCAAGTGTTGTGGAGATAATTTAGAAGTTAGAGCTGGCGTGTTCATCGGTTTAGGATCAATTTAAATATGAATCAATCGGCAAGAACGCCCGTTACTCATTATTATCATCGTTTTTATTACGTGGCATTCCTGCGTTCCCGAACATGGAACAGCTCCCACCGTTTATGCTAATAGGGCCAGTCGGTTTGTTTGTAAGAGCGTCGCCAACCCAAACGCCTAACTGTTTGTACAGCGTTCGGTGTCGGTGGAAGAGCGCGGAAGAACGAGTTTTGTAACGCACCACGAAAACGTGTTTTTTTTTTCGAATCATTCGCCGGGTGACACACTCGTTCAGCATTACCAAAACATCGTCAAACTGTCGATCGTGTTTCGCACTGGCGCACACGGATGATGAATACTAGCAGAGAAACACAAGAAGAAAAAAACAACCCCAACACGCTGGAGCTGGCAGCGGAGGTTGCCAACCTGCGGAGAATACCACATACTTAACATTGACATTGGAATTTTCAATTAGGAGAGGAGAGCGAGCGCCATGACAAAACGTCAAGATACACGCAATATCTTACGCACTACCCCGCAAGGTGTCTTTCGTCTCCAGCGCAGTGAGCGGTGTACGTAACGCGCACCCGTAGAGATGTCGACCAAGGTTCGTTTACCAATCCCACCCGCTGGCACTATTTGCACGGGTTGTTTTGTTTCTCGCATTAAAATTTGGCGCTTTAGCGGACTTTGTTTCGTTTTCGGGTTTCTTTGTTGTGTACACGGTCTGCGTTTACTGACGCCCGATAGCTACTGAACGACTACCGCGGCCTCAAGCACCTCGGTGTCTGGGACGTGCATTTGCTTTGATTCACGTTCGCACCTACGAGGCGCCGGCCCTCTTGACGCTGGAGTACTTCAAGAGAGCGGGTTGACTCATTGCTTTAGATTGGCTTTTTTTGTAGTGATAGATGAAAACCGATTACAGATTTCTTCAACGTTCGTCTTCTTTCCGAAAAATTGAATTCTCTGTTGGAAAATTACATGATGTCTTTAGCAATTGTTGTTCAAGTGTTGAAAGGCGGCTTGAAACTCATGTGCTGGTAATTACGACGAATCGTTGGGCTTTCGGTTTGGAAAGAATCGTTGAAGGGAAGGGAAAAAAAATCACTCACAAACAAACTCATCAATCAAATAACTTTAACAGAGTGAAGTAGCTCGCGGCCGTGTGAAGTAGACTTGTGCGGTACGGCAGCAGGGCCGTCGGCCATCGTTGCAATAAAATAGTTTTCTAAGCGTTCGATCCCGCATACAGGCGTGGCGATCCCGTTACCGACATTTGAAGAGATCTTCTCGCCGGTGTCCCGTTGGACAGTAACGCGATTTCGATTGACCAGCTTCATCCATCAGCATGGTCAGCACACCAATTGGTGGGGTGCCCTTCGGGGTGCGTCGGTCTCGAAGTTGACCGATCCAATGGGGCGCTCGATGACGCCTCAATCTATCCGATGCTTAGGAGTCTTTGATTTTGCTCCCACTTCAAACATACACACATCTTTAATGCTAATCAATCTCTTTCACGAATGCGTTATTGGTTGGTTGAGTTCTCAACCCTTTCGGAGTCGAACACACCGAGCGAAGCGCGTATTCTAACGCCATTCGTTATACGTTTTGTAGTGAACGGTGTCCATAAGCTTGTGCGGCGCTTTATGTTGTCCCATTCACATCGTTCGTCACAGTTGGAGCCGTATCGGACTTAACTATCAGCGTCACACATCTTGGAGAAATTTAAAACCGCAAATGGGATTCGGAAGTTGGCAGAGGGAACCAGCTTCATCGTCACGTATGCATCGTCAATCTCTTGACAAGGTACCGTAGAAAGGTTTACTTAAATGACCGTGGTGACACCATTTCCCGGTTCATCCACTGCCCATCAACGAGCACCTCTGGGAGGCATTTGATTACAAACATGTGAGAGTGGAAGATGCATTTTGTCGCACAAAAATCATTAAACATCTTCAAACGTCCATTGGCACGGCAATACCCCGGGCAACGTCTTTGCCAAACGCGCATTCAGTCACCATCGTACAACGTTGAAATAAATTCTTAAATAGCTCAACTTGAGTCATCGTCTCAGTTCGTTGGAAATACCCCAACCGTTTTGACAAGCATCTTGAGCGTACACAACTTGTGGATGAAACACGCATCGTTTGTATTCGTACCAACAGCGCGTAATGTTGTCTGGACATGCACGATCAGTGTTACAAGTGCAGCAAATTTAGAATGTGATTTAATAGATGCACTTGTTGTTCCGAACAACATGACAGAAAACGGTTCCGCTCAATGTAAAGACCTGCATGTGGAGATGTTCCGTTGCTTATGCAATCGCAAACCGGCGAACCGATCGCATGCTGCCATCTAATCCAATCCGGTCCCACACGTTCGAACTGTACTTGACACTGAACGATTTAAGTTATCGCGCGCAGCATAACTTCTCCAACCATTCCCGACCGTTGTCCGGTGCGACAAACGATGAACCTGCCGAATCCAAACCCCTTGTCCCTCTCTCACATGCGCTCACGCGCAAACCCAAAGGAATGGAACCAGTGCCTGCAGAACAAGCGGACGGAACCCACTCGAGGGCATATCAATCTTCCGGCTTGGCCGTGGTTGGAAAAAAACTAGTTTTTCGGGTTTCGGGTTTGGTTTTCGTTTGCAAGTTGCTGCGAAGTTGTATGTCGTTCACCTAGGCTAGGTGCACGAGGTGCCGCGTACCGCTACCGCATACCATCGGCGGGCATCTGCTACGCCGCAATAGTCAAGGAGGAGGGGAGGGCCCTGTGCCTTCCGGGATCGTATTTATTGGTACGAGTGGCTCGGAAGTTGGTGGACATTCCACTGGAGCAACCCGATCCGGTTGAGAACATCGGGCAGGACGTCGATGCGGTATGCACAGCTTGTCAGCTCGAGCAAGAACCGTAGTTTAAGACGTTGTTCTTGCAAGTTGGACGCATATTTATACGCTCTAAAATGGACATACATTTAAATCGCTGGCGTTGGATGAGTCGTGGCGAATAATAAAAATAAATGTTAGAGCCATTTGTATTATATTGTTTGCTTTTCCGACTGCAGTACTATCCCTAAGGATTACTGTAAACCCGTTGGCTGAGGTTTCATGCAACCATTCCTACCTCCTCTCGAAGGAGGCACGTGGTGACTTGGTAGCTGACTTATTGAACCGTTGCCGTTCGTGATTGCATTCCGCGGTTTTACGCTTCAAACAACACTGCCTATTCCAAAGGGAACGCTAGTCCTGGGTCGGTTTTAAAACTAAAGAACCCCATCAAGTGTTGCGCTTAACATTAGTTGATCAGAATTCTGTCTTTCTTCGTGTAGTGTGATCAATACCCTGAGATCTTATAATTCAACACGACGTTCTACGGTGAAAAAAAAAACAACATTTTTTTATAACCTTGTCTGGCTTCACTGAAGCGATGCAGCTGGAGCAATGACACGTTAGAAGGATCCCAAGTGCGGCGTTTTTCTTATTTTTACTGCAATCATCATTTTAATGTACTATCAATCGTTCGACTTTACAGCTCGAGCCAATTGAGCAATCTAGCGCCTACAAGTGGACGTTCAATGATCTTGTGAAAAGGGACAAGTGATGTTTTTTTTTCTCATTGCTTACATTGATTTTTTCCTTGTGCTCTTGAAGGCTTCAAGTACCAAACAAACCTCTCGAAACGTTGTTTTACGCAATAATCATTTCACACGCACTGCGCCGCCAGGCCAGCATTCCAATCCTAAACATTTGAATCCATTCTGCCGGACACGACCCGAGGGTACCACCGAATTGTGTTGCCGGGTGAAAGTAAGTCGTCGGGAGCAAACTTTCCTTAACTTCCTATCTGTCCCCATCTTCGTTGTCATTCATGCGCGCACGCATTCCCCGGGCTCTCTGCGTGTTGACGTTTACGCTATCGTCGCATGGCGGTTTCGAGCGTTCGCTTGTTTTCGTTGGGTCCAGAAAGTGAATGCTGCTGGTTCACGCGGAAGAGTGTCCGCGCGCGCTTTGTTAAACAAATTTAAATATCGTATCCAGCGTCCAGCGTCCAGAGCGAGTGATACGATCTCCATTCCGTTTTGGAGATCGTGGAACGGGGATGGAGATCTTTCCGCGTGGAACGACCTCGCCAGCGCGTGTGACTGTTGTCGGCCTTCAGGCAGGGCGTGGGTCAGGTCGCGGCAGCAGGTGATCAGTTTTTACAGGTGAAATTTATGCTCGCTCTTTCGCTGTTCGGAAGTTACCGAG
>JXWZ01011871.1:0-11385 GCA_000956215.1 Anopheles farauti No. 4
TAATACACAAAAAATAGCTCTTGATATTATCCTTTTAATATTATTCATATCGTTAAAATAATAAATGAAAATTGTGCAAAATCTGTTCCACTACCACGACTGCTGGAGCATTGCGGTATAATAAATCTTTATCCTGCCGAATGCATCATGCCAATGCGCCTTCCACCGTTGAAAGGAAGTAATTTGTTCATCAAACATAAACACATAATGTTCGCACGCCCGACAAGCGTGGTGTTTACTGTTGACAGAGCGTAAAACTTCAACACAATTTTCTACCACTGAAAACACGCGCATGCGAAGAAGTTTGGCATAAATTTACGAACAATGACGTCTATTAGTGAACGCCGGTCAAAAAATCACGTGCTACAAAGCACTTTATCATAATAAATACGTTATAATGTGGTGAAAAATGCGGCAGAATGTTCCCTCGGCGCCAAACTTGGCCTACGGGGAGAGCTTAAAAACGGGCGCGCGCATGGGTTCGGTTCCAAAAAAAAAAAAAATAAAAAACCAACTCCCTTATCCATCCATTCGAATAGAACCCTGGCTGTGGTTGAGATACATCGGGCCCGATGGGTTGGGCTTGGGGTGATTGTCTGGCTGACGGCAAGGTAAATCTAGCCTGATGGATTTCGCACCGATAGCGCTCGAGCTGGTTGAACCGTGAACCACAACTTCTTTTCGAATTTCGTACGTCCCAAAACGCCTAACCCACGGGGCTGCCGGCGTGCGCCAGGGTATGAATTGCGGTGGGATGAATTATGGATTTAATCTCCCGAACCCACAGCAAGCGCCTTCTCTGAACGATTCGGACAAACTGTTACGAGGGAAAGGTACGATATCGTTTCAAATCGTGGTGTGTATGTCTACTATGTCTAGCTTCATGCTCCTTACTTGCTCGCTTGCTTGCTCACTGTGGACATCAGCCCAACTTGGTGCTTGGTGTTGGGAAAGTGGGCAATTCCGCAACCCGTCGCTCGTGTCGGATGTGCAACATTGGACTAGTTTTAACTGGCTTTACATACGGCAACGATGGCAGTGCATTTTGCAACGCAGAACGAACGAATGAATGAATGACGAAAGAAACTCACGTGAAGATATCATTGAAAGGATAGTTTTCTATGGAGAACACTGCATGGGCACTTGCTAGTTGGGCGAGATCCTTCGTCACGATACGAGAGCACGGTCTAACGAGTTCTATTATCCCATCCATCAGGACCTCCACTCCGACTACTCCGACTCCATCTGACTCCACCCTGTGAGAAACGTAGCCGGGCCAAGTGAAACGATAAACCTCAGGCAGTAGTGTGGCAGTGGCTCAGTTTCAATTCACGCGCTCCGCCAAGTGGCTTCGGATCCGGTCGTCCGGTCGTAGGCGTAACGAGGAAGAAACCTGCTGTCGTAGGTTTCAAAAATGATGCATGGTCGCCGTTGGCACGAAAGTAAATCCAGGTCGCACACCACAACCACCTTGACTGCCTTAGGTTGGGATTGCTGTCCGTCAACCTGGCTAGTGCCTGGCCGGTGTCCCAGTCTCAAAGCCGTCTTTTGTGCAGGATGATTCCTTAAGCCAAGCAGGTTGGTTGTTGCTTGCTTGCTTCCTTTTCGTTTACCCAAGGCTGTTGAGGGTTTGAATCGAGCGGGAAAAGTCGACATGGTGATACCTAGGTACGTCCCTGGACAAATGCCACCGAACAATTGTGAACTTCCGCGCCATCCTCCGGAAGGAGCACAACAAGCATGACAGACAAAAACGCACCAGAATCAGCTACTGAAAAGATAACCCCTAAGCGGCGTGTGTTGTAAAGCGATTGTTGTTGGCAGCGTCGTATTCTGCGCATAGTTCTCGTGAAATGTGCTACAATTTTCTTTTTATTTTAGCCGCATTTGTGCCTTTGCTCTTTCTTTGTCTACATTTAATGTATGAGTTTGAGTAAAGCGTGATGGTATTGGATGAGGTGTTTGTGAGGAGTTACAATGAATCTTGATAAACTTAAAAGTGCTTTGTTGAGTGGTTTATGTTTGGATAAATGAAATTTTTCACAATTCTTTACAGTGATGAAAAACTGCAACTGCAATCGGGACTCATTTTGAAAAGATTCGGTTAAAAAATCTTACACGCTGGTAACTGAGTTTGTTTTTGGTTTGAACTTAACAACGGAGAGATGCATCGGCACATGTTTTTCTCCCACCAGAAGAATGCGTCAGCGTCGACGCTCCCGAAAGGCAGGATGACGACAAAAAGTGCAGGATAATCTGTTTTACAATGTGCAGCTGCAGTTTTCCGGGTGCGAAAATGAACGAAGAAATGTGCCCTCCCGAGGCGAGGTATGTTCGATGTTCAATCTCGCGCACCTGCATGTGCATCGAACGAACAGAAAAGTACGACGGTTCTATGTTTTTTTTTTTATCTCCCCCGTACACCATGGTGCGAGATTCTGCTGAATGTTTTATCGCTCCTTCAGCGCGAACAAAGAAGAGAGCAAACAATTATTTCCAAAGCTTCAATCAGTCGGTGAATTATTTTTTGTTCCAATTTTGTTCTTTCATTGCATTTCATTTTTTGCTTTTAGTGAATTTTAGTGTATGTGTGTGTGTGTGAGTAATGTAGAGGAAGATGGGGGTGGTTTTTGTTTTTTTTCTACCTTCTTCGAGAACATTTGCGCCACATGCTCGATCGATCGGCGGTCGATTCTTTATCCGCTTTATCCTGCTGTGCTTGCGAGCATGTGCAATCCCTTTTGAGGGATAAAAAGCATGTTGTTCTACTTTCGAAAGCATTTCCGGTGCGAGCTTTGGCAATCGTGCAATTACCGATAGCGAATGATCCCTGTCAGGTTTTTCTTCCTCCTCGCAGCAAGTCGTTTTCGTGGAGTAAATAAAAATGTACTGTTGGTGGCTGGTTGTGCACGTACGCTGAAAGATCGCCGACGAAGAGCCAAAACAGACTCGACTCGACGAAGATCTCCTTCGGGTGCATCTCCCGGGAAGCTTTTCATCCGTACGAGTGCAAACAATGTGCGAGTGAAGTGTTCGTGTGAAAATAGCAGAATTGAAATCTGCTTGCACCAAACAATATGTGGTCCACAATCATTAACTACCACGTGGGATGATTGAAGAACCTATCTTTCGTCGCCACACCCTTTTCGGGCTTTCGGCAAAATTCACGGTACACACAAGCTGCATCGGACTTCGCCCCAATGCATTACGCAGTGACAGGGGAAGGAATGGTTAAACCATCTTGTTGTTGTTTTTTTTTTTTTAATCGTAACACACACCTGAAACGGGAGCCGTGGTTCGTGTCCATTTTGAAACCCAAACTGCTTCTATTTTCCTCAGGGATGGATATTTTTAATTGCACTCTCACCGCCGGTGGCGGTTTGCGATGGTACACCGAGTACACGGTTGCACGATGAAAAGCGTCTTGGTTCACCTCGAACTTGGGTTGGATTTGCGTTTTCTTTCGTTCTCTCTGTTTTTTCGTCGGTACTCATGTCTTTTGCTTGATGGAAACGTTCTGTACAGAGTGTAAATGTCATTTAAAGAAGAGCGTGTGCCATATTTTTTTTTTTCACAAAGACTAAACGTGGCAGAACTACTTTGCATTTTTACATCTGTGTAGAATTTATGTGAATTGCTTCACAAAACGCGCACGAAGATAGTTTCAAAGAGCTTTTCTAACAGTCAATTAAACATTTAGCAAGCTCTGTTGGAATGTAATTGAAAGAAAATTTTTAATCTTCATAAATTGCCTGACTAGCAGCTGGCTGTTTTTTGTGGGCCACACGAAATCGAACACTCCATTGTGTAATTCGCTTTCGATTTTCATAGCCACCGCAAGAAGCGTGCGGACGAAGAAGTTAAATTATTTTATGCAACAGCGTTTGCATACGAAGCGTTTGCAATCGTGCAAAGCGTGGCCATCATTGGAATATGGAACGAGTATCTAATAATCCTTTGCATACACTTACCCCGCTCTTCATTGATACTGAAACTGTGAACTGAAAAAGGACACACTTTTTGTGCTGAAACACACACACACCATGCGACGGAGCGGGGAGTCGTTGAAACAAAAACTGAATACTTCGTTAGGTTGACTATCGTTAACCATCGACAAGCGCGCCGAGCCTTTTCGCCACCTTCACGCCGTCCGAAGCCAGGCCGTATGTAAATGAGCAGTGGAGTGCCACGCCGTGCGCCATGGTGTTCGTATCGTAATCCAATCCACGTCGCTGGTGGGGACGAAACTGGCGTGCAGAAACTCTCCCAACCACACAGAACCGCAGCGTTGAAGATGCTGGCGATAGGGGCGGTCGTGTGAGGTTGGATGGATGTTGGAGACGAAGCTAGTCACGCCCGATCGTTGGACGTTGGACAATCGCACTGCCGGGGTCTCTTTAGTGGGGTGCTTCCGTAGTAGTTAAAGCAGCAGCAGCAGCAGCAGGAACGGAAGAGATGCATTAATTTTTGCGCAGTGAACTATAATTGTTGATATGATGAGAACGTGCTTGGGGAGAGAATGTTGTCTACTTGGTTGGAAGCAAGTAGCGATTGTTTTCGTCTTCCTACCAGGAGGATCCCGAGCCGAATGTTTCCATTCCACTGAACAGCTGTGTGGCCCTCATTGGAGTGCCCTTCGTTAATTTTCAACACTCTTGTACGGTCCAATTTCGATTGATCAAAAATATCTTACAAGGTTTTTAGCGCTTCAAACGGTTGCTGACAACCGTGTGTTTGAAGCGCTAAAAACCACTTAACCCACCAGGATGTGTGACGGTGCTTGAAGATGGTGTGAGCTTTCGGAGCTTTCCCGGTGCGGTGGTTGCGGTGTCGAAATCATGCCGATGCTATCGATATACACCGGAAGCGAATAAACAAAGCATCGGCGTCGTGGTCTATCGCGCCGAGGTGAAGCATACATCGCACGAAGCCACAAAACCCGCAAACACGTCACACGTGCTCTGCGAACGGGTCAGGACGTCAAAAGCGTGTCATATTTCAATTGTGTCGCAGTGATTTCGATGCCACCCTTGGGGACATACAGTCAGTCAGTCAGTCAGCCAGCCAGCCTGTCTGTGCGCTGGTGTTGGTGCCCGTGTGTCCTTGACGTTCATGCCTGATTGAAGAATGTATAATAAGCATTCACCCTCATCGGAGCGATCGACGAGTGGCGTTGCAGGTGGGAAATTAATTAACATACGACACCGTGTAATCGTGTGCTGCCTCGAGCCCTCGAGTGTGTGTGCAGAGATACGAGATATGTGCGAGTTGTCAGTAACAGCGTGTACAAGACACCCTGGCCAACCGCATCGAGGGCGTGTTGGCACTAGGATTTAGCCGTATCGCGCGTGTGTCATTTATTTTTGCGCTACCTTGCGATACGAAAATCTCATTTGCGCACGTTGTCAGCGATGCGACTGCCGCTTCGGTCTATTCGCACTATTTTTGATTAACGGATCAACGGGCGGATTGTTTGTGGTTGTGGTTTTGTGATGTGCATCGATAGTGTGCGGTAAAGAAGTCGTTTCATGCCTCCTATTCTTGACACCTTGTAAGAAGCGGAGACAAACATTCGACGGAATGTCGGTGGTCGGTACGTGACGGTCGGTGGGGATTCTCTCAAGGATTTCATTCTTCGTACACACAAAGGTTCACCTCGGTTCTCCGACGGCGTCCCATTTCTGGTACATCTCGTATGGGACGCACATAGCGACACTTTGTCATTCTCATTACTGTCACCCTGGGTTGACATTTCCACAACCGGGACCGGGAAGACGGGCGAATGTCACCGAAAAACGGAAACTACGTGACGGTGTCGTCGCCTGTTTGTTCGCTAGGCGCCAAATGCACGACGGCGTTAGCGTTATCGTTCCCGAACGCACGCATCCGTGAACGGATCCGGACGACGCCAGAAGGAACACGAGCAACATTTGAATTTTGTCACTCGCGTGTGTGTAAATATGTGTGTGAGTGTACACGTTTCTCTACTCACACAAACGTTCGCGTACGAAAAGTGCGCCATTTTGGTGTTACGCAAAACGCAAACATAATATTCTGAACGTTGCGTCTTCCGCCGTCTTTGCATTTGTCGACAATTATGCCTCCGATGCATTCGAAGCGTTCCGTGTGAGTTCTTTGTGTATGTGTGTGGACATTTCGGTTTCATACTTATTTCGTTTCAGTGCGTGCGAATAATTGACGCAAACGCGATGCAATTCCGTCCATCGAAATGCGATGAAAGCGATATGCACTGCTTGTAAAAGGCTTCACTGTAATTCCGTTCCAACGAGATGATTTTGACAATTGGGTTTATTTTTTTTATGCGTTTTTGAGAATGTGTGCGTTTGTGCGGGTGTAATTTACAGCGAGCAGCAGAGATTGAGAGACCACCAGCTGCTGGGAAAATATTGCCTTCGTAACATAATGCTCTTATCAACGTCCCAGCTCGCACCGAGCGGATTAAAATTCATTACACAATTGGTTGTTGTTTCGGATTTTCAGTCAGTACGCAAAAAACTCACCACTAATGTAAGGCCGCTCTGGTGTGTGTGGGTGTGTTTTCTGATTTAGTGCCCCACAACGCCACAATTCCGATGGAAGGAATTTATTGGTATTATATCGACTTGTGCGCAAATTAATTAGCTGGCCGATTATAGCCATTCCCGGTAACCGAAGCGACGGTAGGATGACAGGGTGGTAAAATTACGGTGAATTTAATAAATTAATCAACTACAGGCGGTACATTTGGTACGGAGTGTTTCGGTGTATCAACTAGTTGATACAATAAATCTTTAACTGTTGCAAAAAAAGCACCGTTAAAGGCCGTAAAAGCGAACATTTCTATTAGCCACAGATTCACACAAATATTGAACTGCGGTGCCCGTAAAAGATATGTTCATCTTCCAAAGATCCTATCCCATTTTCAAAACAAGCTTCGTTGTGAACCGCTGTTCATCGATACCTGAGAATCTGTTTGGATGGTGAAATAGGAAGAAGCTTTGCGTGCTAAACTGAGGATGATATCCATCAAGCGTAGGAGATAAAATATGTGGAAGTGGAAAATTAATATTCTCTCGGAGGAAATAATTGAAACCGAATCTCCTGGAAAATGCCTGTGAACGTTGGCCGATTCTATCGAAGCCGATTTAGGACGGAAGGAAGGAGCCGTTCTGGGACGTGGGATGAATTTTTATCTTAATTAAAAGTTCGACTATCTATTGATCGGAACAGAGGGCCGTTTCGACGGCGTCGTCTTCGGCGTCATGGTGGTGGAGGTGTTGGGGTTGGGTTGGTGGGGTCGTTTGAATGTTTTCGCACATTTTTCGATGCGCATCGAATTCCTGCCACTGGGCGGATAGAGCATTCGCCGGGATGGGGAGGCGTCGGTAATGTTGCTCTAAAATTTACTCAAAATCGATCGCAACGCCCATACGCTTGGAATGGTAGGGAAGATTTAAGCGTCCGATTTCGAACCCATTTCTGGGTGGGTGTTTGTTTTGAATTTTTTTAAAGGGAGGACGCAGGAACAATTTAAGTGAAGACTAAATTTGGTAAACGTAAAGAACTGAGAGGTCGAGGGAATCAAATTTGCGGTGCATTTTGGTGTTTGGGTAGAGATACTCGTGCTTGTTAACAGACATGAAAGAATATCTCTTTTAAATATTGATATAACATAATGAAGCTACCGACCGCGTAATCTTTCGTTGAATGACATCACACCATCACGACGAACCTACCAACGGTGGGGAAAGTGAAAAAGAAAATCGATTAAAAAGAGAAAAATACTTTCAATGCTTCGTGCAAATGAAGTACAACTGAAGCAGGCAAATCCTTACCCCAATCCTTACATGAGCACCGTGAGCTCTAGGGTTCAATGACGTCGCCCGTAGCGAAGATCAAAAATAAATTCAATGAAAACTTTTCCTCGCCAACGTTTAATCCGCTTTTCCCACCGGGTACAGATATGAACAGGGCGTGGGCTATTGGGATGCGCTCCAATCCCTGCGAGAGGACGATAGGCGAAATGGATAAAAAGCTGGTAGGTAAATCAGGTTCAGGCGACGGATCGGATAAGGCAAAAGGTCTTTCTGATTATCGTTTTTTTCTTTTCTCGCATACGGCTGAAGCGCTCATAGACGAACCAGTTACGATGTGCAAGAAACGTCCCATAATAAGAGGGAGCTTGAGAAATACTCCCTCACCCATTCCCCCGATTGGCGCATGGGAAAGTCAAATTATTATATTTATCAAAACCACGATTTATGCTAATAGGATTTTGGTGGGGCCACGTGTTGGGCGCACGGCGTAAAAACAACCCACCCATTAATAGTACGGAGGAAGGTTTCGATAAGAGTACGGGCGCTCGGCATGCATATTTATGTGGGTGAACATGTGAATCTATTTCCCGACCGAACGCAGTACTTCATGACCCGAATTGCCTACTGTTGTGGACGATGAAAATGAATGTCTGTGAGGGAAAGAGAGAGAGAGAGAGATAGATAGAGAGAACGGTATAGAGTCGTTACTTCATATCAAGTACACAGGCTGGCTACATTTCCTTTCGATTTCGATTTCAAAAGGGAGGAAGTGATTGAGCAGGAACGAGAGGGATGCCTTTCAGCGTTTATCCGTTTGATTCGATCCTTCGACAGTTTGTCTTAACAGTGGGAGAAGGGAAGGAGAGGTGTGTGACTGCCTCCCACTGCAGTAGCAGCACCAGAGGATTAGGTTTACTTCCGGTAATCATGTGTTTTTTTCTTCCTCTTTTCTATCGTCCGAGCAGAAGAAGGACCGCCGAAAACGGATCATCGATTTTCAATTTCAACGGACTGGTCGTTTCGTGTAAGCTTCATCCCGGGATTCACCCACCATCGGCGCTGCTGCCTTGACCCGTTTCGCAACCTTTTTATGGTTCTTTTTTACACCTCTTTCTCTTTCACTCTCTCGCTCTCTCTCTGGTTCTCGACCCTCCCGGTACGATGGATGGAGTGAAAGTTTTTCGATTTCCTGGTGATAGAAAGTGATGAAAATTCAGAATTTCCAATTTCACTACCATTTATGCCTGTTTTTGCGCCCTTCCTGCGCTTGCGGTTCCCGGATCGGGTCGGATTGGCTTCGGTGGTTGAGTATGTGTGTGCCTGCGTTACAGTTAATCTTTCGGGATGCAAGAGGATTGGGGTTCCGCTCGGCAACATTCCCCCTCTTCCATCACGACGGGTAGGATGGGTTCCGGATGTAGATTAGCAGCCTCGAATGTTGTTGTGCCCGATATTTCCGAGGATCGGACAGAGTCTGCTGTTAACGATCGTCCGAACCCGGTGCTGCGAGTTGACCCTGCCCAATCAGTGTGCCGTGGCTCGTTCCCTGTGGAAGCTCACAAAACCGAAAGGTTACTGCCGTCACCGTAACCGGGGAGTGGCGCTAAAAATTGGATTACTGCCCAGACTTTTACCCAAATTTTCTGTGGAGTGACTTGATTTTATTACCACCAAAGCGTGGCGGCGTTGCCTCGAATGCTGCCTTTTGCACGCGCGCGAACCCAGAACTGGAACCGTTTGAGACCGGGGAAAATCTTTCGACTTGAACTTTACGACTCCTTACCGCGCCCGAACTTCCCGCGCCGTCGGAAGTACTTCAATGTTTGGAAAAGGCTTCCATTGGGTGGAACGAACCGTACTGGCCGCACTGCGTGCTCTCGTGCTCCTGTTTGTGAGGGTATGCGTGTTGAACGAGACTGTAAATTTCCGGCACCGGAAGTTGTCAATGTGTAACGGTTTGTTTTTCAATTCCGACACGGGCTCACGTCGCCCCGAGCCAACGTGAGGACGCTAGGACTTTGTTTGTACAAGAAATTTGCTCCCTCCAATGATGAACCGGTACAGGTTGAAATTTGTCAATCTACAGCCGATCGGATTGCAGCGCAACACAACGTCCCACAGCCCTATGTAATTTGGAATTTCAGCCCGGGGTTGTAGGATACAAAATAGACGAACGAAAAATTACGTTCCGCTCGTTCTGGTCACCATGTTTGACTGTATTTTCGAACGTTAATCCAATTTTGATTCATTCCATCGCGGGAACGAGAACGTTGAAACCGACCAAATTGATTTACCCCAAACCGTTCGCCCCTCCCTGCGGCTCTACGCTGGTTTATGTCCGGCAATTAAGGAAAGGCGTCGAAACTGAAAACCCATAAAACGGTCGAACCTCATCTGCATACCGGACACGCCGTAACGGCGGCCTTCTAATCCAAGCAATTATCTTATCCCCGGGGAAAGAGAAGAAGGTGAACCCGTTACTGTTTGGTGGTGGCCATTTCAGGTGACTACGGAATTGGGGTATCGACAAATCAATTTATTATTCCAGACAGGCCGCTCGTAACCGTGCCGAGGTGCCGAGGGGGAGATGAGCGTCCCAAATCAGGCAAAATAAATCAAAGATTCAACAGTCGTCCGGCTAGAAGAATTGTGGTTGAGATTCACCGAAAACGAAACAAATTTTCCACCAGGCGTGCTGTTGTGGCCTTGTTTTTTTTTCCACCCCAATTAATTATCCACGCACCGACGGCCGTGTAGTAAAGCATGTTGAGCTTCCCAATCACAACGAATCGCGAACGTCAATTTTAATAGCAAACGTAATCTCCCATCGGGCAGTGAGTGGCCAGTTTCACTCAGGATTCAATGGTTAGATATTACACACGAATCAGATTTTGATTCGGTCAATGGTCATCTTTCCGCATGGTCGGTTCAGCGTAGCAACAAGGACCCAACGAAACATCGGTGACCAGGCGTCTCCATCAATTACGGCACCACAACACTAACCCGACCTCACATCGTAGATCACACAGCCCACTGGCCGGTTGTTGCTGGTGACGGTGGCCGTGGAGTGAAACAATCATCCTCAACGCCTCCTCCACCGAAACGTGGTGTGCAAATCGTAAAAGCATCCATTTCAAGCGGAATAAACCACAAAACGCACCGTCCACCTGATACGCTCATCAATCTATCGTGTTGCAGGCTCGGGTTGAAGCCCTCCCGCTCACGCTCTCCGCACCCTTCAACCGACGGGAGGGCGGGAATGTTCAATCATGCTCTAAATTATACATATCTAATAACGTATAATTGATTCATATGAAAAATTCCGCACTCCACTTACACTCGCCGGGTTGTTGGCGTGTTCAATACACGTTCACACACCCACCCACACCCACCCACACAAGGACGCGTGGCTAAACATCATGTCCATAAATAATTGCAATCGGCTCTGCCTGCCTAGATTGAAACTGACAGTTGCGGTTTATTTATTCGTGATCCAGCGTGTAACCGTCGGAAATTATTTCCAGCACATGGGAGAGCTTTTTCATCGCTTTCAGTACTGCTGGGTGTT
>JXWZ01011873.1:0-10622 GCA_000956215.1 Anopheles farauti No. 4
AAAGAGAGAGAGAGAGAAAGAGAGAGAGAGAGAGAGAGAGAGAGCGTGAATATCAATCAGTCAAAGCATCTGAACTGTACATTCGTTTTCATCAAAGCTAGCCATGTATTGTATTTTCCCTTTCCGATTATAGGAGGAAAAAGAGTTGGCCGAGATGGAGGTGTCCCTTCATCGTACACGGGCACTGCTGGGAGAAAAAGTTATCAGATTACGGCATTTGGAGAACTCATTGCAAAAGCTGTCGGAAAAACCCGACCATCCGATACGCCATCATGGCACCACCATCGATATGGCGCTGAAACCGAAAGAAACTCTCAGTGATTTGTCCTCCTATTCGAGTTCGGGCTTCAGTAGCACCGACATACCAACCACCGAACACCATTGCAGTGGCTTACGGGCGAGAGTGGCACCGGCTAATGTAGACACCAATGAAACTCTTATGTATTTACGGCATTTGCATGCAGAGATACAGGAAATTTGGACCTTGCTAAGTAAGTATATCGGGGTTTTCCTTTTAAATTTCATCGTAATTAAATAATACTTACCTCGATCCTTTCTGGGTTTTATGAGAGGTAAGAACTCGTGCTAAGAGTTTTTAATACAAAAATCTGGATCCTGACCTTTGCAACAATATAAAATGACATTCTTTTGTTGTTTAGATTCAAACGCAGGCGCACCACCACCAGCTGCAGTACTGGATGAAATGGATTTTCTAAACAACACCACTGGCACACTATCCGGAAAACATTATTTCGACATGGTGCTTCCTCCAAAACCGACCACTCCAACATTTAACCAATCAGCATCTGTCACACACTCAATGGGACCGCAACAGCAGCTACCGACTATTAATCATGTGCAGAACCAACATCACTATACGGTCACGCTGCTTGAAAAGACGCGAGAGCTTAAGAACTGGTTGCAGAAAGCTAAGAGTGAGCATGAAAAGCTAGAAAAACAGTCTTTAGGCTGCCAGGAAATAGTGATCCCCAAATAGTTCGTGTGATGCGACAACACGAGAAAGTGAAAGAAAATAATACAAAAAAAAAACACGACAAAAGAATCGCATCACTACAAAGACTATTTATAGATTATGCACGGTTACCGTAGTAACGCATGAGGGGTTAACGTAACGGTTTAACGTCCAGTGTTTAGAGAGAAGAGCTCTTTATTAGATGTGTTTTCATTACAGTGTGATATTTGTTATTAGGTTTGATGTTAACCATTGATGTAGTTGTTCATGCAGGTGTAGTGCATAAATAAAACGTAATATATTTGATTGCATAATAACAGTTTTAAAATCAAATACTTGCTACTAAGTCTGTATGTGTACGTGAGGAATGTTTATGTTAGGCTGTTCATAAACTTCTATTATATGAGGATGAATGTGAACATTATTGTTTTACTTTAAAATTCCTGTGAAATTACCAAACCAAAAGCAGCATTTTACGATTACAACGTTGTGGTTTTCGTGTAATACACTAGCAGAAATCGGAAAAGTATGATTAGATGCATATAGCAATACGAAAATCGGCGTGATAGCGAAAAAAGATGGTCCAAATGAGTGAGTAAAACAAAATTGATATTCAAATGCAGACTGTTAGATTCCACATCTAAACACATCTAAAATGAAGATTTGGAACAACTCTACGATTTGCATAACTACAGGGGACAAAGTTATGGCTGCAATAGTTTCAGATCATGATTTGGACGACCAGAATTTGGCATAATCTAATCTCGTAAATCTGAACTGTTAAATGAAAACTCTTGAGCGCTTCAAGGCTCTTCAAATGATATTATTTATAAAACAGATTGTGTTTTAAATCAATACGAAGCAAGATAAAAAGGTGCGATGTTAGAGATAAGATAAACATTTTAGCGTCCGCTGCAATAGCAAAACCAAATTCAAATGAATTTGGAACGATCTTACGAACGAATCGAATATTTTATAACTGCTAAATCGATAAATTTAGACTTTAAACCCCCATTCCAAGCAATTAGCTCGAAATAAAAATTAATATCAACTTCTATCACTCATCGAAACTCCAACAACTAACAGATGGCGGTGAGCTTTCACGAAATAAAAAGGAAATCAGAAAACCATAATGAAAAACGGAATAAAAACACGACAAGCAAAATAGACAGCAAAGCGTCGATTGGAGAGAAACGTGTTGAGAAAACATGTAGTGTTACGATACATATGATCCACACAAACACTAGTGAGCAAAACACACTGTATTCGTTACTGTAATCGTGCAGCAAGCTAATTGAATGTTTCCAAACAAGCTCGTGATAATCTATACCGTACTGCATTATTTGAGTGTTATTTTTATAACCACCTACTTTGTCACATATGTCACACCGTACTGCAAAACAAATACACGCATAGTATATAGAAAAGAAAATGCATCCTACAAAAAAAAAACTAGGTGTCTTAGGCTAGTAACGAGTTCATCGCATAGACCATCATTACACGTAATTTAACTAGTATGTTTAATTCTCATTTTTTTTAATTTTAAACGTCTCGCATTCATTGCGGTTAAATAAATTGACAACCGTTTCATGACAATATGCATCTTACGGTCTTAACAATAATACATTTGGTTTTCATAGTTTTGTGCTCAATTACTTGCCCAAGCACACGTTCAGTCATGGAATACTGGACTAATTGTGCGCTATCTAATCTTATGCCCTACTGTAAAAAGGCGACACTTTGGTAGACGTTACCAAAATTGAAATGTAAAAATCATACCCAGATAAATCCGTTGCGAGATCCGACACCGATTGTTGATTTGACAACTCTAAACTACACTTTTAGTTCCAAATTTTACTTTTAATGACAAATGGGAAGTAGGTTGTGTCATTTTAGATTTATTCATAGTCCTTAATATGCGTTGTGTCCCAGTTCCTTTCTGAGGCTTAGGATGGGTTTTGATGAAAACACAAACAAACAAACTTACACAAATCTCCCTAGGTAAACCCTAGGGATTATAGCAAAGTTTCAATCCTTATATCTAAACTACGGTATTTTACTAGTTTATCAGTCAGAGTTTTTATATAAATCGGCAATTTAAAGAAGTTAGGATGTGCACTAATGATACTTAACGGAACAACGGTGTAAGTAAAAAGCTAGCTCGGAACCACGGTACGCCAAAGGGTACGATACAGCTACAGCTGAGCTGAATCTAGCGTCGTAACATCCTTTCAGCATCAGCATCATCAATAAGAAATAGAATTAGAAGTACACAGCAAAATTACGTCGAACTGTCACAGAACCTACATTTCCAAAGCAAAATTAGTTCAACTTTGCGATTTAAAACAAAAAAAAACGCAGTATGCATGACGTTGGCTAAACGATATAATAGCGAACTATGTTTCCTATTGTTGTTAGAATGCAAAAATAATGATTCAAACAAAGCAAATACTCCACCATCTGTACTGTATAGATTCATGATTATATAGAATCGGTAATAAACACATGACAAAAAATAGATCAGGACTCTTCGAATGATCTGGTGACAGGTGCTCTTTTTTCTGCATCTTCAGTGCATGGCAAAATAATAGAATTTTTAAAAAATCAAACGCGTTTGATAAGAAATCCAAATGATGGGGATACAAGTAAATTCTTATCTAACACCAGACCAGGGATCAGCCAAAAAGTTGTGTGAAAAATTGTTTTCGGAAGCCATAACACAGCAGAACGATTCGGTGTGAAGAAAAACATAGTCAAACAGTATCCTCTTTTCAAATAGTAGAAATAGTTTAAGATATGCATTTCTCCTTTTTCATTAACAAAATTTGAAATTTGATAAGCCGAAAAATTGTACTCACTACTTGCTTTGCAAGCTGGAAATGCAGAAAAAAAGAGTAACGGTTACTAGATCGATCGAAAAATGGTGCATATTACTTGAATGGATACATAAAATACAAATGCTGAAAACTGAATACAAATGCTTTGTTTTACAACAATAGCAAAATAAAAATTTCTATTCTGAACTGCTGACAAAGAGATATTTTCCTCTTTTCCCATTTCACAGTATACTACCGCGGTGCGTTGTTATTTAAGAAATTTTACGGCGTACATTACATTACGCGTCATATTTGTTGTTTTTGAGTTCGATTCGTATTTTTACTGAACTATCGATTCAACGAGGACCCACAGTTTATAGCAGTCGTACCGTTGCTGAAAATTAATGAATTTACTGAATAAATATGATGTGTTTGTTTATAGCAATTTCGTATGTATTTTTATTACTTTGTTTAAACATTTATATTTTTTCTCCTACTAACAATGTTGCAAAAGCTTTTTTTATTATGCAATAACTTGCTGTGGTGCTTGTGTTGTGTCTTTAAAAGATTCATGTTATTGTAATCATCCGGGATACTTATCGCATGCAATTTCATTCGTCACCTATTAGTGTGTATGAGTATTCATTTCGCAATTCATCACGCAGTAAGGCACTATTATTCCATTTTGACCTCAAGTTGTTTACATAAAAAAAAACAAAATTGAAAATTTAGATTGAAAATTCATAAATTAGTTAGATGATGTTGTTCCTAGTTCATAATGTCTTTTTTTTGATATCGTTGTTTACGTTCTAATTTATTCTGTATGAATTCCTATCATAACAAAAATGTTTTAAAGAGATGTTTCACTGATATAATTATCCATTTCGAGCCGTTTCGCTGAATGAGAGATTTATTATTTGTGCATGTTTAGTTAACAGAACAGTAGCGCCTATAAAAATAGCATTCCTGAAGAACTTGTTCGGTTTTCATCCACGTCAATATAATGTTCAATTAAGAAGGAATTGGGAATGGGAATGATATTTGTTCTACTATCTTGATTTCATTTTCCCAATTGCATGATTCGAATTACAATATGTCATCTTATTACCAAAATTACTGCACTGATTACTATCATTGCCAACAAACAGGATTGAACTATATCGATCAAACTAGGTTAAATCGATAATATTGCAGGAAGGTGCAATACGACCTTCCTAATAAAGTAAACAGGACGATTTCTCTAGAGCATGTTAGATTTTTGCATGAAAGAGACTGGTTGTAGTTGTCTAATAAAGTACATTAAAATTAATTGTAGAAGCGTCGTCATAAGATTCTTCGTAAAAAAACATCGAGTTTCTATTATGAATGCCGTTTTGCAAATAAGTAATCAATAGAAACGAAGTCAATACACTAAAAAAAGTCATCGTGTGCTCTGCTAATATTTCAAACATTATTTTATACACTTTTAGTTGTAACAGAAACGTGGATTGTAGAACAGTGTAAACAAAACAATAAAAAATGAACAAGAAATTCGAGATAAATTTTAAAAAATTTTCAACAAAACAGGTTGATTGACTTGTATTGCAATTTACTAAAAGTAATTCGATGAATTAATAGCATTGCACACACACATACGCTAGGTTTACTTGACTGAAAATTGATATCTTGGATCATCTTGGGGAATGATAAACGAGCATAACTGCAGAGTGATTTTAGTAAATTTTGTTCCTTTTTACGGATTCAAACGTTTTCACAATTGTTATAACTAAGGGAGTTCGCTATTGAGAAAACGGCATGAACTTTTCTTTAATGCATGAACGAAAGCTTCCGTCTGTACAGCAAGGAAAGTAACTGCGTAGGAACAATATAGAAGAGTGCGCTCAAGTACCGATGACGTGGAGATTATTGAACCGACTTGTTTATAAAACAATGTCACCTCTATTAGCAGAGTAATGGGGCATGCGACATACGGAGAGCTACATATAGGTATTCCTTTCCTTGATTGATTAATTGCTATTACAATGTTTCAGAAAATTGCATGCTATATAGAAAGCATCAAGAACTTATCATAAGTGTTTTGCACACGGTTGAGATTTTTGCAAGAAAACTGAAGGATGATGAAACAGAGCATAGATACCGATTACGTGGACGGATTAGCTCGCGAAGACTGGGCAACAGCTGGCTTACATGTGAATTGAAGCTGCAGTATATCGTGCCTCGCCGCGCCGCCATAACCACTTGTTTGGACGATACTATAACGAAAGGTAAATGCAAAACAAATACTATATATGACGCCGTCTAACACACTATTGACTGTAACACACTGTATCGAACTAATTCTACGTTTGCTAATGTTAAACTCTTTTTTAAACTGCACCCACATACACCACATCCCCCGATAAACATTCTTATAATTATGGTACGTTTTCATGCACATTTTCTAGACAATTATTAACAACATTAAAGTTTTACGATACAATATATATTGTAGCGTGAAATAATTTACAGACACTGTGAAAAACTGACAAATAGAACAAACATACCAACACTAAACACTGTTTCACACGATTGATTAAAATGAAATGTATTTAAAAAGAACTCATATGTGCATAGAAAGATATCTCCAAGCCTACGCCGATTGTTGCTTCAATTTAAAGTTAGGATTTTATACAATGCTCAATACATCTACTGTGTCCGGCGTTGGTACATTTATGCTATTTAAGTGGCGTAATGTCATATCGTCCATCATCAGTGTTCATATGAACGAATCAATATTACAAACCTTTTTAGATTTTGCAATCTTAATAGTGGAAATGCAGCAATTTTCACCGTTGAAAGCAGTCGAAAGAGAAGTAATTTATGGAGGTTAGTTAGCGGCTTAGTTTACAAGTTTGTACTACTTTCGAAGCATATATTAGGAAAAACGGTAAATGTAAAATATGTTACTTACCCTGATCAGCAACTGGCCACTCTTAGTGTGAGGGTTTCGGTAGGCATACAACACCCAACAAACGCACGTCATTAGAAGACCAAGAACAACTAGCATGGAAACGATCAAATTGCTGCTTGATTCGCTAGGCACATCGGTTGCATGATACACATGCGCCTTGTTAATGGATTCATCCTTGTTGAAGCCATTTTGAACGCCACTCCCATTGGGATTTTGCGATGGTTTACCGTCCAGCGATGGCTGCAGGTTGTCTCGATTGGCTTTGGTGCTGTTGTATTTATCCATCATCTTTGTTGTCACTTCCACCGGTACACCGAAGCTGTTACCCTTCTGGCCGAGTGCCGGACAATGTGATATGTTAGATATTGTTGTCGTTTCACAACCTGGAAAGAGCAATAAATGCATATACTACACATTAGAGGGTTGTACTTGTATGATTTTGTATTGATGTATGCATCATACCTTTGTTTATCCAATCCTGACGCTTGCGATCGGTACCAGTCGAGCAACGGTTAATCGTCGGACACCATAAGCACTACGAGTGGACATAAATGCATTATTTACATGAAACCGAAACCATCTTATTTCGTTTCTTGCTAACTAAATATTAATTTACTAACCTCAAAATAGGCCTCGTCATGTGTTATGCAAGATTCACAGTCTTTGAACGTGAAACATGCTGGCAACGCCGTTAACGTTATAATGGTGTCGTTTTGCACTTCGGTTTGACCAAAGTTTACGCGATGATATTCATAAATGGTTTTCTGTTTCGTTCCTGGGAAACATAACAAGCACATTCAATGTTGACAACAATTGTTTCAAACGTCCACAAACGAGTTGGAATTAATTTCAAACTTTTACTTTACTTAGTGTGGATTCACTTACTAATGAGGGTTTTGTCGATGATGTATGCATCCGATAGACCGATTTTCACGGGGTGATGCTTCATCAAAGGGTTTTCAAATATCTGCTGAATGTTGATCGGGATCTTTTTGTAGGCAAACACAATGTCTCCAGATTTATTCAGCGTAACACTAAAGGTGAATGAACCGTTGTTTGGGCGATCTTGAAGTATGACGTTTTCCCACACAACCGTGAAGTTTTCACCTGCAAGAACAAACCGATACATATGTAGTGTGTTGGCGTTATGCTATTTGAACTATAATAGTGGGAATATGCTGGCATTACCGTCGTCGCGATATTTCACTAACGAGTCGTTGGACAGTGCAGTATCAAAATTAGCCATTAATGGTGCTATGTATTGTGTTGAAGCTAGCCACGAATGCACGTAATCTCCAGTGTACAAAAATCCTCCGCTTGCGATTGTTATATTTCGAATGGGAAATCCATAGTACGGAAAATCGAACGAAAGTAATATAGTCTGGGAAAAAAGATATTTTTATAAAATGTGAAAATAAAACGTTTTTATATCATGCTTGAACCGTGAATTTGATGGGAAGGACATACGTACCGTTGCACGACGGTGAGAATTAGAGAGTAACGTATTGACTGTTAAGTTAGTCGTTATTTTCTTCCAAAACTCGTTGCTCATGCCTTTGTCCGTTGACCAGGTACTTTTGTAGTACATATGATTAACTTCATACGTTTTTGTGATGTTGTGCTGTTGAAGAGTACTGTTCAGTTCAGCCTCAGTACGTTCGATCGTATCGATGTTGATCGCATCACTAATTGGATCCCGTGAATCTTGTGGAAGGTTGTTACCATTTGTGGACGGTTGTTGTGTTGTGGCAGAGTCAACATTCGGTGCTGCGTTAGTACTAGCCTGTGCTGCATTTAGCCCGCTTGTTCCGACTAACTTGATCGGATTGCTTAAAGTTGACTTATTAGTGTTGTCATTAGTATTTCCGAAATCTCTGCGCTGGCCTGTACCATTAAACCCCAGCAAATGAGATGCATCATCGCTTAACGATCCCGATTGCAACTGTTGTGACTTTTTCCCGTTCAAATTCTCCTGCTGAAGCTTAAGCTTAGAGAGACTTTTCTTGCTTTCATCTAACGGTACCACGGATCGATATGATGGTGTGGCTCCACCTTCCGGTGTAGTTACGGTATCGTTTGCTCTATTTGGTGCCGGAACTACCGTGGACACAGGAAAACTGCTTCCTGATGCAGCCAAATCAGTTTCCAAATATTTTCGAGGCACTGCAAATAATTTCAAATTAAACGCAATCGTAAAAGGTTGTCAACAATGCTGATTAATGCTGGTTAAGTTCTTATCAGAAGCACATTTTTGTATTAAGCTTATAATAAATTGAGCGTTCATAAAAAAGGACATACATCATACCTCGATACAATACGAGTCCTTACCTTTAACGCAATCGCTATATTGGCTAAGTGACAACAATGTCAAGATTGTTATGCATTTTAATGATCTATGCAGCGGTGAATGAATTCTCGTCGTAGCAGCCATCATCGTATTCCACTCTTTTCCCGGCAGACAGTAGCTTTTCTCGTTGACGAACTCGTATTCCAAGGTAAGTTAAAATAGCAGGTCCACAAAAATATCAGTTTTTATTTTATGCTTCCTATAAATTATATAAAATATACCGTTTCTTATAAAATTTTCAAACAATGTTAATTAGTGATTATCGAACAACACAAATACAATCGTGGATCACATTCAATACATCGCATAAGAAGAGCTACTAACAGGTGTGACGTTAGCAGTATTATCATACATATGAGGCGATCAGCCATATAATGTTAACATGGGTACGATAATCGAATTTATTTTTTCACCGTACGTCGAGATGAGACCGCCTAAAACCGAATGCTGCGAATGCTGTTGCTGTTATCATTTTTTACAGCATCCAATATGGTCGCAAAGACGGCAGCGGCAAAGGGAAGCGTTCACAATCCACTCCAATTAATAATCTTTGCCAATCTGACCTCTAGCACCTATTACCTATTACTCACACCATCATGGGTATAGTCGAATATTTTTTGTTTATTCGCATCGATTAATGTATTATATGTCATTCAGAGTGAGTATGGTTTTCTCATATTATGTTGTACAAGAAAATGAAATCCAACCATTAACTTCAGTTTCCCGTTTTATGTGGAATTCATTATGAGTTAGTCCACCTGCAGAAATGCTTGCAAACCCTGATTAGCGAACCGAAATCCGATAGGTGTGAATTGTAGAACGAACAAAATGGTGAGAGTTGCAATTAAAAGCTTGCTAACTTCACGAACATAATTCTAAACGCATATGACCATACACTTGCACATAATAGTTCATTTAATTAACATCTCAAGTTTCATTGCACTGGCACTGTATACAGGTGGCACATGCTCATAAAGTGCATACAACTTTTATAGCTATTTCACCAACAAATACTAACACCCAGATTAATTCGAGACTGCTCCTACACTGATGAGACCTACGGACGTAGATTCAGAACATGTTGGAGCTGTTTTTATTATTATTTGCTACTAAATTTCACTAGTTGCCGACTTTTTTTCATATTTACATCACCAAAAACTTGACTCTCTTTCTATTCTTTTCTCCTTCTTTTCCGTCAGTGACGTTAGCCAAGGTGAGTATAAGCGAGATGGAATCTTACTCTGTCAAGATAGACGTATTGAAGGAAAGGTGGTGCATGAGAGATTGACACAGGACTGTCAGGGTAGCCATATTAAAGACGATGTTTGACGTGTGGTGATTAAGTTTGTTTAATGTATCAGCCGTGTTTAGACGTTAGGCGACTTTAGCGGCGCGATCGGCATAAAAAGCTTACACAGAAAAGGTGGCGGTAAACTGTTGCGGTGGTGAGAAACTTAGCGTGTAACATTATACTCGGGGTTGTACTCTACGAGACAACTCGCAGATGTACCTAGTGTAAGTGACTAGAATCCACTA
>JXWZ01011880.1:0-18041 GCA_000956215.1 Anopheles farauti No. 4
CACACCCGGCAGAGACAACCGGCGAAGAAACGAAAATATAAATCGCAGCGAATATGACGCGCTCGTCGGTTTTTGGCCCATTTGTGGGGGTTTCACTTCCCTGCTGTGTGTATGTGGTTGTTTGGGTATGTCACAGACGGATGGAATGAGGGAAGGAGACTTGGTTTTGGTTCCCGTTTTGCCAGCTGAGTAGAAAGGGGATGATGAGTCGTTTTTAGTTTCTTCCTGTTGTTCGATGCAAGAGTGAGAACAATTGATGTTCTGTTTCATTTTCGCACGTAACGGGGAGAGAAACGGGCCCTTAGGAAAGTCTGGTTTTGGTAGCGGCTCACGCGATCCCAGTAATGATGATCTGTGTCCAGATATACTTAGAATATATTATAGCGAACGAAGCAGTTGAATGTTCAGCTAAGATTTACAAAATAAATCACGACACTCATAGAAACTAATCACACTATCATCTCTCTCCGTCACAGGTGTTTGGTCCCGTACAAGATGCCAGTGTAACCGTACAGCTGAAGACGAAGCTGGAGACAATCCCGTGCGATGACTGGAGCGTATGCAAATGCATCATCTGTGACTCGCTCCTGTTCGCGCGTGACGTATCCAACCCGGCGATCATTCTGATTAACGGCACACTGGCGGTAAGTGCACGTTTCACATTTGCTACTTATTTTAATCAGTCCCCCTCAACACGTTCAATCTGACTTTTTTGTGCGAATTTTTACGGCAGGTTACGGCCGAAGAGATTAGCCGCCGAAAGGCTCTAGAAAACTACTCACCCGCATATAGGATCGTGCTCAATGAACGTTCGGTCGATTTCCGGGGTGTTTACCGGAACGACCAGTACCGCAGTCTGTTTACGGCCGCGGCCAACACGCTCGACAGCACGAACGATCAAAACGAGCTGCTCGAGGCGCTACGAGCGTATATGCTTACCGAAACGCAGTTGGCCAATGAACGGATCGCTCGATTCACGCAGGAGTTGAACGAGCAGCTGAGCAATTTGCGTGATCGGGCCGAACAGGACTATCTGTTTCTGGCGCAAACATTCGTACCTGAACTAGTAGATAGCAATGGCAGCCGCAGCAACAATACTGCAACCGTCAGCCCGACGGCGGACAAAGTGCTTCTGCCGTTGATCACGAGCTTAACAGGAACGCCGGTAACGACGGCGGTGGCGACCGCAGCTGGCAGCCAAATGGAAACGCCTCCATGGACGCCCGAGTGTATGCCGATGTCGACCGGCAACAGTCCGCCATCGATCGTGACTGGTAACGCCGGTAGCGGCAACAGTACGCTCGGCTTCAAAGCGGTACAGCCAGCATCGCTCAGTAGCAGTGCGGCAAATACGCTCAACAACAACAACAGCAACCAAGGTGCCATTAACAAACCACCAACTCAGCAGCAGCAGCATCAACAACATTCCATGAGTACAAATCTCTTTGCCAATCACGGCAACAACGCCATGGCAGCGTCCATGACGGCGATATCGGGGATTACCGGCAGTGTCGGCAACCTAGCGGCTAGTGCAGCCCATAGATTTAGCAACAACATCCCACAGCGGCCACCACATCAGCTCGCCCAACAGCAGCAGCAGCAGCAACTGATGTTCGACTCCGACTGTCTGTTCGATATCGATGGTATGGAAAACGACAAAACTCCTCCACCGGACGCCATCACCGACGATGAGGATTGTGATTACAATAGTAAGTTTCGCTTGGGTGTGGTAATGCCGTTCAAACTTGCCTAATGATGCATAATGATTTTTTTTTTTCGTTCGCAAAAGACGAATCAATCGATAACAACAACCGGTCGGGTGGAGGTGTTATTATACCGCGCCAGTATGGACGCCCGACCAGTTCGATAGCGAAAAGTCTTCCGATTTCGATGCCGAAAAATATGGCACCGTACCGTACGAGCGAAGAAGATCTCGATGAGGTAAGAATAAAATCCCCAGTACGAAAAGATCAAATCGATTCAAATGTGTTGCCATGCAACATTTTTTAAAATAGTGATTCTATCGCAGCAGTACAATCCTACCGATGCCGATGGTTATTTCATTCTTACTTACTTTACGTTAATTTTTTTGTTGTTGCATATATTTTATCAGACTTACTCAGACTCAGCAGAAAAATCACTCAAACAATCTATCTTTCTCATTCTCTCTCTCTCTCTCTATTGCTCACGCTGTTTCCCTTTCGCATTAGATGGTCGAAGATACAGTCGATATAGCGGCCAGCATTAAAGCCATCGCCAAAAGCGTGCACGGTGAGGCCGTGTTCGGTGACTTGCCGCGTCGCCAGATCCAAAAGTTCACCTCACAGATATGAACGTGAAGGCCGGAGACATTCTTCTCCGCAAAACGATTCCTCATCGAGGGACTTCCCGCGGTGGTCACGCCAATAGTGTGCGACACACCGAACGCAGTCGACAAAGGATATGTTACGGATCCGGATATCATCGTGATATAGATATGGGTGTACGACGCGTCTACTGTGGAGAAGCTGCTATTTCTCTTCAAATAACCCTTTTGCGCTTTATCAGTTTGCAATATTTCGCAATATTCGTGTTGTAGGAGTTGTGAAAGTAAGAACACACAGTTTTTAATACGTTTTTTTACGTTAATTGTAAGGCGTGCGAAACCAGGAGGAACAGGATTTTGTATGTGTAAAGGTGCGCGAGAAGTTGATGAACGTGCTATGTGTATGTGCAGCGTGCATGTTGTGTGCTTTACTTGATTTCTCTATATTTAGTCCCTTTATTTTGTAACTCGTCGTTTTGCTAAGTTGGCGCGTTACGCCACATAATTTGTACTCGCTCGAAACTTGATGAAACGCGAGTTAGAAGATAGCTATTTTTGTACGCGATGTGATTGTGTCGTATCGAACGTGCTCCCGACGCTTTGCTATATGGGTCGGATGCGTGGTAACATTTTTTATTTCTTTTTTCGAATTTTGTGCAATACCAACGTCGTGGTAGAAGACGAGGAAGAACTTACCTTTTTTCTATACCTAACATTGAAAACAATGACATTTTTATGAACTCATGTTATTGGGTTTAGTTAAACTGAAATTACGAATATTATTCAACCAGTTAAGCCCAGTGCTTTTATCGAATATATTTTTATATGAATTTCGTATGTTTTGTTTAGTTTCGGATTCTATTAATTTTAACACACAAGCACACACGCACACGCCCACAAACACCAATCTGTGTAGTAGGTCGTGACCGTCAGTTAATTTTCAACTCGTTACAATATTAGTGTTTATGGATAGCGTATGCTATTATGACATGCAAAGACGAGTATTGGGAAAGCAATAGCGTAAGAAGGGGAGTTGTTACAATCACGGTGAGTGAAGTGAGGTGTTTGAAGTTTTTTTTCGTTTTTACGAGCGGCAAATAGAGCACGAATGAAATATCGAATGAATTCAGGATCTATGGAGGCGCTCATTGTTTTTTTTTTTTCCTCCGTACCACCCACACACCCTCGCCACTGGGTTCGTTTTATAGGCGAGTGAAACGAAAACTTGTTCTCAACTAGTTGTTTCAAAAGCCAAACCCAAGCGCTACTCTCCCAAATTGCCATGTTTTCAAGTACAATTCATCCATGTTATCTCGTACGTATCGGGTCCAGTTCGTGTTTATATAAGTATAAAATAAAACAATCCTATGTAACGTAGGCACGAATAAGCAAACGTGACGATCAGAAAACTCATCCCCCACTTAGGTGTATCTCACGTTTCTTACAGTTTCCAGTATCGCATCCTATCTACCGTCGACCATGCAGCTTCGCTAGAGAATTGTTTTAGAGCAGGGAAAGAGACACCCACTGGGTTTTGTACCGTTTCCTCCAAAAATTGAAAAACTGAACTACCTCCTATGACTTGTTTTCTCGTCTTATTGTTCGATTGTTCCCACCCGTATGTCTGAAAATCCGTGTGCGTGAGAAGCTCCCTGCAACACAATCATGCAGTTATAGTGATAAGCGTGAGTTTATGCTGCAAACAAACAAACATAGTGGTCAACATAGGAAGGATTTCGTCGGTGGTTGTTAAAGAAACAACTGGAAAAAAAAACACGCTAACAATCGTTCACAGATGCTAAAACAACGTTAATGATCTGTCGACAATGCTCATAACCGAGCGATACGATCTCCGCAAGCAAAAAGGATTGTAACAAGCAAACAAGCAAACAAAAACACATACAACACACAATAATATCCTTCCGAGCGGATTATCACGCATACTCGTCAAGTGTTATGTTATATACGAAGCTCCCTTGCATATATATACATGAAACAAGAACTAGAAGAAACGTTTTAAGAAGCATAATAATTTTTTCTGCGAAAAACAAAACAAAACCCATTAAACGTATGAAAAACGCATGAGTTTTGTTCATTCTACCCGAAATGGTTGCGTTGTATTAAAGTTTTACAAATTTTCGCGACAGTGAACACTCTTCGTCAAACATGACATTTTCCCTGGCTGCCATAAAACAATTCACAGTAGTCATTGGAATTGTATGTTTTCAAAAACTACAGCACATTGGATTCGCAATGATTTCGGAAAAAAACAAACAATAGTATAGTAAGTAATACTCGCAAAGTTTCGATTTAAAGCGTTTTAATTCTAAAAATGCATTTCTTTCTCAGTTGTTTGGTCGTTACGATGCGAATTCACTTCACGTTTGCGATGCAAGATATTCCTGGTAGCGCTTCTCCTGTGCCTGTTGAAGTTTCTGCAGCTTCTTCTGTTGGCCCTTGCTGATCTCTTTCCCTTCAACATCGTGCGTCGGCAGCCCGGTGGCATCATCGAACGCGGAATACTTGTCCGTCTCGCTGCGGAACATATCGACCGGATTGATCTTGCGCTGCGCGTCCTTCGCTGCCTGAGCCGCGGCCGCCTCCGCCTTCTTGCGTTCCTTTTCCGCTGTTTTGCGATTTTCTTCCGCTCGCTTAGCTTCCCGCTCGCGTTGCAGTACCTCAGCCGGTACGAGCTTGAGGGCGGACGGTGCACCTTCACGATCTTCCAGCCTCACACCCAACCCGGGAAGCACATCGTCACGCAACTGATCGCATAGCTGCAGAATGTCACTCGCCTTTAGACCACGAGCCTGCTCACGGACAGCGTTACGGAACTCGGCCAGTGCTTGCAGGTACGGCATGACGGTTTGCTCCAGATCACCCGCACCGGCCGTTCCAGCAGACCCTCCGGAACTAATAGGGAAGCCAATGCCACCCCGTGGACCATTGATGGCGCCGAAAGTGTGCAACAAATCCGTGCAGTAACTAGCGATGCGTCTGAGAAGCAGCGCGTTGAAGCCGGCCGAACGGTGTTCTTTGATGTACACGTTGCATGTAGATACGAGCCCTCGCATCACGTCCAGCGTGGTGCGCGTGTCGACATTATCGCAGAGCGCTTCATGGATGGCCTCACGTGCTTCGGCAAACCTTTGCTCCAGATCCGCCTCTACTGGTCGCCAGCGATCGAAAGCATCCCGTGCCGGCCCCGCAACGACGTGGCGCGTTAGGTCCTTCACGTTGAGGAAGAATTCGTTCATGAACCGCTCGTACTGGACGGCCATTTCCATCGTGTTGTCCGAGTAGTCGAGCGTGTCTTTCCACGAGTGCAGCAGGAACGCTAGTCGCAGTTGCGTTGCCGTATGTTTTTCCAAGGCCTGCTGGATCGTGACGAAGTTTTTCAACGACTTGGACATCTTGCAACCCGCTATCGTGAGGTGTCCCGTGTGCAGGAAGTACTTCACCCATTCGGAACTGCCATCATGCGCTTCGCTCTGTGCCAGCTCATTGTCGTGGTGCGGAAACTTCAGATCGACCCCGCCGGTATGAATGTCCAGATAGTCGCCGCATATATCCGACGCCATTGCAGAGCATTCGATGTGCCACCCTGGTCGTCCCCGTCCCCACGGACTGTCCCACCACGGTTCACCCGCCTTGCTGCTCTTCCACAGAGCAAAATCGTTCGGCGATCGTTTCTCCGTCAACCGGTCCTCGCCGGTGCTCAAATCACCCTCACCCTCCTGCAACTGCTTTGCGTCACCGTACGCTTCCGGAACCAGCTTCGCGTAATGGTGCTGTTCGCGCCGATCGAACCCACCGACATCGAAGTAAACTGAACCGTTCGCCTCATACGCCAGCCCGTTCGCGATGATACGCTCGATGTACGTCACAATCTGCGGCACGTACTCGCTGACTCGCGTCAACACATCCGGCTGCAGCACGTTTAACGCTGCCATATCCTTATGGAACGCATCCTCCCAGTAGCGGGGTAGCGTCTCAAAGATAGCATTTTCCGTCACCGACGAACCCTGCTTGCTGTCGAGCAGATCCGCTAACGGATCCTTCGAATCCTGCAGGAACTGATTCTGAGCATCCGCTATGCGGCCCGCATCGCCGGTCGTCACTGCTAGCGACAGATTGTCCACCGCTGTCGTTAGCTTCTCCAGCATGCGATCCATCATCGTTTTCTTGTCCGCGTCGGTCGTACGGGCCAGGTTCGTGCGGAACGATGTCATCACCTCCCTGCTGTCGTCCAGCAGTTGCTCCAGCGGCATGTCCTTGGATTGCTGCAGGTAGCGCTCGTACAGGTGGTTCTGGCGTGCACGCTTAATGATCTTGTCGTCGATGTCGGTTATGTTCATCACGTACAGCACGTTGTAGCCGAAGTAATTCGTCAGCACTCGGCGCAGGATATCGAAGCTAATGTAGGACCTTGCGTGCCCCATATGGGACGCATCGTACACGGTTGGCCCACAGCTGTACCAGTGCACGTTTCGGCCGTCTCGCGGCACAAACGGCTCTTTCCGGCGAGTTAGGCTGTTGTAAAGCTGCAGCTTTGGGCCGGGTTTTTCCACTGGTGCCTGCCACGTCGGTTGTACACGTTTCGCCATCTTATTGGTAGGCGTTGTAGTCTTTACGAATGCACGCTACTTTTTTGCGCCACTTAGAGCGTTAAATGGGTGTAATATTTCTTGTAATACTGCTGATGCAAGAAATTTTAGCGACAAAAATTATCAGTCGACACGATTGTAGTAGTCCACTTGGCAGTATTTCTTCTTCTTGTTTTTGTTTACATGTGGATGAGATGTGTCAAATAAACTTGTAAACATTGCCGAAATAAGGAAGACATTATACGGATTAACCGGATTTCTACAAACTGTCGTAAAACAATTTATTAGTACCGCATCTCACCGCATCCGACGCTACCATCACAATATTGGCCATACGACGATTTGATTCGTTTTGAATAACCAGTTTGATAACAAGTTTTTCTTTTTAATTCTCAAATTAGTCACTAAATACGGATAAACTGACCATGTTCTACACTCGGACAAATTAAAATAGTCTGTTACGGAACATTTTGAGCAATTGCAAAATCTATACTTCACTTTTTGTTACTCATATGTATCACGGATTTACTACCAGTGAGTTTCTACGAAAAAAAAATAAAAACAACCGATGAAGTAACAAAAATGTAGTCGCATAATTCTTCATCTTTTCTCAATCATCTGTTTTAAAAAATGCAACAAAAAAGGAGAACAAACCTTTGAACAATTTGGCAGCACGGCTCTCTTGCTGGTCGAGGCGAGCTGTCAATTTCAGTTCAACGTGGTGCTGTCAAAGTTCTTTTCCGTTTCCTCTTTAACGAAGCGCAGTCAAGATGAAAGCTAAAGGAGTGGTAAATTTCTGTTTTTCTCGTGTTTTTTCAATATTGTTTAGTGAAAACGCTCCCTTTCTCGATGGATATTGGTGCCGTCCATGCGAAGGCGTTAAAAGATGATGAATGTTTTGTTTAAATGAGTGATTTTCCTGCCTACTCCGGCGCTTGTGTTCATCGTCGGCAAAGTGACAGCTGGACATAGAGACGACCTCTCCCGGTACCATGTTGTGTACCGAATCGCACCATCATTTCCATCGATAGAGAACGATGCCACTATAGTATTCCTTATCACAGAGAATGGATTCTCATGCCGTTCAAATGGTTTCGCTCTTTTATTTTAGCTGAAAGAATACCAGGTGATCGGGCGTAAGCTGCCCTCGGAGAAGGAGAAGAACCCTCCGCTCTTCAAGATGCACATCTTCGCCCCGGATCACATCGTGGCCAAGTCGCGCTTCTGGTATTTCTTGCGCCAGCTGCGTAAGTTCAAGAAGGCCACCGGCGAGATCGTCTCGGTCAAGCGCATCCTGGAGAAGACGCCGCTGAAGGTAAAGAACTTCGGTATCTGGTTGCGTTACGACTCGCGCTCCGGTACGCACAACATGTACCGCGAGTACCGTGACCTGACCATTGGCGGTGCCGTCACGCAGTGCTACAGTGACATGGCCTCACGCCATCGTGCCCGTGCCCACTCGATCCAGGTAAGGTTTCAAAGGTGCACGTGTCAAAAGGGGATAATTCAATACAGTGATGCTAATCGTGTTGCTTTGATTGTTACAGATCATCAAGGTGGAATCCATTGCTGCGTCAAAGACACGACGTGCGCACATTAAGCAGTTCCACAACTCGAAGATCCGATTCCCGTTGGTGCAGCGATACCACCACAAGCGCTACCGGAAGTTGTTCTCTTACCGCCGCCCGGAGACCTTCTTCCAGTAAGAGGTCAGCCAGTAGATTTTCAACGACTCTCACCCACTGCCACCAGCATCATTCGATCGATCATAGTGGAAGAACACAGTGGAACGTGTGGCTGCTGTCGGTGTGCTTCGCGCGCACGCTTATGTGTATGTGTGTGTGTAGTGTGCATATATTCTGCGTGTGTACATGTGCCGTATGTGTGCCTCAGCGTGTTTACTACGTGGTGGGGTGGGGGTTGTTTATCTTTGCGTTTGTTGTGTAACTCAACGGGAAAAGGACAAATCGTGCGTATCCTTTTTGTACTGCTTGAGAAAGAGAACAAGATCAACGGTTTTGTGATTGCGCCTCGATCCACCATCTCTTGAGGGCATCCCGATGCGGAAGAAGAGAGAAAATAAGTGAATAAAACGGGAGTAAGGTGAAAACATGCCGTATCTTCTATCTGATGTGTTCTGAATATTCTCGTTTTAACTAGGTTTCGTAGTGCAGCAGAAAAGTTATCAAAAAATTGTGATACGCTGCTAAAATCAGACTTTAGTATCAAGCAACGCCCCGAAAGAAATTGAAAAGCTGCTGCAGGAGAAAAGTTTGAAAGCGATCATAGCAAACGCATGCATTACACTGTCAAATAGCCCATTGATTTGTAATAATTAGTTGCATCCTAGCAGTCATCTATTTGATTTTTGAAATATTTTCGAAGAGAGACGCATAGTTGGAGCTGTGAGCTGAATAATTTTGCATTTGTTTCTAACGGCACAATTGAATCGACAGAGGATTAGTTTAATATTAATTAGTGCGTGTAAGTACGATTTTAAAAGTTTTATACGTTGAAAAGACTTTGGTAAATTTACCGAAAAGACTTGATTCGGTTATTGTGTATTGATGTCTCATTAACTTGTATTTTATGTCATCAGTTTATCTTTCCACACATTCTATGCATAAACGCATCAAAACTAATATAAAAAACAACCGGTCGAACATTTCACCTTTGAAATTGATGTGTGTAACCAGTTCTGGCAGCTTTTTCAAAGCAGGCTACGGAATTGTGCACGGTTTAACTAGTATTTATTAAGCAACAGTCAGCACAATTCAAATACAATCTTGGTAAATTTGACAAAATGCATAAGCTCATATTTGACAAACTTGAAATACGAAGCTAAAAAATAATTTCGGCATGTGAACAACCGTGGGGCAATGAACAAAACCCAGCTTCGTTACTTGTTCGCTTCGTCCGTAGCCAGACAAAGCGGACAAAGATTATCCCGCTGACGGTATGCATCTTCCTGTTCGTCGATTTTGTTGTGGCAGTCAAGATGATAGATGTTGCAGCAATTCATACACGCGCTTAGTTCATCGGTGGTACCTTTTCGGTGCAAAAAAGATCGTCATTAAATGCACCGTACATAAAGAACTCCAACGTTCGAGATTTCGCTTTTACCTGTCTTGTAGCAAACGAAACAGCTCCGGATGTCCATCGCAGCGAAGATGTTTGCCGGTGGCAGCCGTGATTTGCTACTGCTCGACGATGTTTGCTGCTGATGCGTTGACGACGACGGTGGATGCTTTCGCTTCTTGGCCACCGCGACGGGCGGTGAGTAGAGGATCGGTCGCTTGTTTTGGCGTTTTGCGGCCCGTGCCACCTGATACTGTTGCTGCTGCTCGTAGTAGTCCAACTTGCCATAGTGGAAGTCCTTCCTTTCCGTGCTGTAACAGCTGCGCCGCTTTCGTTCGCGTTTCCGCTCCTTCAGCGCTTTGGCTTCTTCCGGCGTGTAGAGGCCAAGGTAGCGCAGGTAGCTCATCTGACCTAGTTCGTATATGGTGGTCGGTGTGGAGACGGGTAGTTCGCCTGGATCGGGTAGGGAAGGGAATTGTTCGGTGGAGGACGACCGTCGATCGCACGAATCATCTGATCCACCACACGTTTGTTGGCGCATGCCCCACGTCGGTGTGGACGATCGTGAGTTGGGTGACGAACCAGAAGAAGCGTAGGACGCGTGCTTCGAGAGTTTACTGCCACTGACGGCAGCGGGACCTCGTTTCGGACCGGCGGTGGAAGCAGTTCTGGGCAGTATTTCACTCGCACTCGGTCGTCCTGGACCACGTTTCTGTTTGTTGAGTGCTTGCAGAAGATTACTGCGACCCCGACGGACAGCCGCTGACATCACTAGCGGTGGATCGTCTTCTTCACCGGAATCGTCCAGTGCATGATCAATCGGTTCAATCTTTTCCTCCAGCACTTCCTTGCGTTTGGAAGTGCGTTTTTGGGCCACGGTCTGGCGTTGAGCCTCGATGATGGCAAGTTTAGCCGCGGGTACGTACTTCACTCCCTTTGGTGGACGTCCACGCAAACCTGGCATCCAGACCCCGCCCGTTCGGACCGGATTTTCCTCGGGCACTTTTTTTTCCCTCGGCTCCACCACTTCTTCCGGTTCATCGTCAGATGATTTGTCCGGTGATGTGACGGGTTCTTGGTTTGTGAGCAAACTTTCTGCAATAGCCGCAAACGGTCGTTCGTTCGTTGCCGGGGGAGATTGATCCTGTCGTTCCTGTTTCGATTTTAGCAGCGAGCGTGTAGAAGTGGAAGGTGTTGGGGACTCTTTAAGATAGGTTTTGGGGAGCGCCATACTCGATGCTGGGGGTGATGGTTTCGAATCGACACCCGTTGCCCAGGGATCATCCAGAAGGATCGAATCATCGTCCACATCTACCAGGTTGACTACTTCGTGCGTCTGTCCTAGAATCGTCTCCAAACTGGAAACAAAGAGTAGGGTTTAATACAATAATAGCCGGGTTAGTTGAAAAAAAAATCAACTAATTTACCAATATTTTTGCGCCAGTTCGGTGGCGTTCATGCGAGGTGAGATGTGTTTGGGAGTTCCATTGAATACGGCATTTTCGTTGTGACGATTCAACTGCTGTGCGACGTACCCGCATAGCAGGTCTTCGGCCAGCGTGACCAGCTTTTGCGACTGGACGGTTAGCTGGAAGCGTTTCACCCGTTCGGAAATATGACGCACCAAACCTTCCTGTTCCTCCCCTATCGAACGCATCTCCTCCTCCAATTCCAGCATGCATTGCTTGATTTTTGCACGCTAAAACGATCAAATAAAAATAAACAAATGATAAATTAACTGAAGGTAAAACAAAGCAAATGCAAAGGAAAAATAGACGAGCGATCCGTGATTAGGCGTTAATATAATGCCCCCCTCTCCCCATCTCTTCTACCCAGCACCAAACTGACAGTTGTTTTTTGTTCGTAGTTTGCTTCTGTACGAAATATAATTTTTTCATTTTTCCTGCTTACCTGATGTATCGGAAGTATTTTAATTTTGGATGCAAGCATCTGTTGGAAAAGAAAAAAAATTAATCCATCGCATATCTAATACACCGATAAAAGAAAAGAGGACAGAAGAAATGGACTGGAGTATGAGTGCGTTATGTCGAATGCGAAATTCTCATACGCGACTTCCGTTTGGGGTAATCTTATGCAGATGATGAAAAATCAAATCATCATAAAAAACATACCTGATGTTGAGTTACGAAGTCCCGCAAGGCTCGTTGCAAGTAAACGATGCTATCTTTTAGCTCGGTCGGCAGAGGAAATTGTCTGATCAGATGCCACTGTTTCTGCATTTTGAGAATGCTTGCTGCTACTGTTGCTACTGCCGTCGCTGCGTTCGTATGAATTTACGCTGACTTTCGAGGCAACGAATCAATTTTTTTTAACGTACCGTAAAACTACCACACTTCAGCTTATTTCTATACAGATGGATACGAATTAAAAAATATATTATTCACTGGAAATGCTGATCCTCTTTCGCGGTTTTTCTAGTGTCCGGTGGTATCGAATAGTTTTTTTTTCAACCGTACCGAACTGTCAAAATCGCTGTCAAATCGGACAAAACGGCATGCTCGCAGGAAGAACGCAATTTTGATTTTATGTTATTCTTTGCTAGTGAACATACGAAATACGATTTCGGTTTGAGGAAGGTTTACGTTAGAAAAGTATATGCATTTATTGCGGCTATCAACGAAATATATCCGATTATGTCATATAGTGACTGGGTGCTTACATGCAATTTTCTCCTATTGCTTTTTCATAGCGAAAAAAACACACACACACACAAAAGTAAAGATATTACACACCGGAAACCACATTCAAAACCATTCAAAACTGGCCATATAAATAACCAATGGATTGCTTTGTTTGTGAAGAATTTAAAATTTTACAACCTCAAAAAGCAAAATTTATTCAAAGCTGGCTGCGAAATTTGGTATTGTGGAGCGTTTTTTGTTTTAATCAATGTCAATTTTGTTGCTTGTTTTCCATTTGCTTAAACCTAGCAAGTTTTTTGTACATCATCAGTCGACACAGTTCATGATACGGAAGTGCTAAACACTTATCTAGATTATCGTTCCCAAGATACCGTACCAACACAAGCGTCCCAAGACGTTTAGCAATGCAGCTATGTAACTGGAATTTGAATTTTGGGTTTCAAAACCGAACGGTTTTCAGTTTTCTTTCAAAGATAAAAATCAATTAAAATTTTCACATCACATTCTTGTCATAATGTAAAACATGCCCAAAAAACACACCTACAGATATAAAATGTTTCGTAATGTTTCGACATGCGCAACACGCGATTTGTTGTTGGGACGAGATTCAAAATGAACTCATCGCATCCGGTTGAATTGACCGTTACAGCAGAGGGTGTAAAGATGTAAAACAGAAAACAAACGTTTTCGTTCCAATCAGAACCAACCAGCGGGTTAAAGTTGCACATTCACGTTCGTTTATTTCATCCTCAAGACGACTAAAGTCTGACGGACGTAGCTTATCCACGTTTTACGTACTATTGAACACTTAATTAACAGTTTGTCTTGGCTGGCCCCGACCCTGTTCCCCCTAGCGTGTGCCTTAAAAAATAGCGAACAGCAGCGATGAATTTTCGCTAATGATTCTACGATCATGGGAAGCGAACAGTGAGCGTGAGCAAAAGCTCATGTCAATAAATAACCGTCACAAAATATGAAACCTGGTCTCGATGCACGAGTCAACAGCTACACAACATACAATACAACAAGCAGAAAAAGCACAAAATTAACTAACGAAAAAAATAAATCATTAATCTACCACTACGTATTCCCACATAAAGAGTAAGAGTTACTCGCGCACGATCTAGGCACGATCAGATTGCTAATTACTGCCACCTTATTGAATATACAAAAAAAAATTCCCCTAATGACCTTCCTGAGTGTGTTACGAGTATGCTGATGGGGTTAACACCGTGTGGTTAATTGTGATTCTTGCTAGAAGCGATTTCTAGAAGATCATCTTAAGTGCGGACAGTAGATGGAGCGATACGATCCCCCGGTAGAGGTAGTAGAGGTTCAGCTTCAGAATGCACCATTGCTCCCGGAGACAGGTAGCCAGCTTGGTCCAGGTGTCAGTGGCCCCGAGATATTCCTGGCTGCCGATGCTTTTGACGCAACACTTCGACATCACCCAGAATGCGGTCATGCGGTTCTGCGTGCGAAGTGTCGTCTCGATGCCCCGGATCAGATCGTTCGTCTTCAGCACGAGCAGCATCTGCCGGTCGACCTTCTCGAGCACGTCGGAGATGTGCGGCAGCACCAGTTTGCCCTCGTTCTGGATCATCTCTTTCTGTAATTTTGTTTCACCGTTGTCAGTATCGCAATCGTAATCGTTTCCCTTTACCAACTCACCTCAGCATCGTCCTGCTTCACCTTATCCACACCGTGTATGACCGAGTTCCAGGGTCGCCCGGTTACCATACACGCGAACAATCCCCACATGCTACCGTCAACCCCCAGCGCATGAGCGTACTTCTTCATGCCCGCCTGATCGACGCGCAGAATGCTCAACCACAGCTTCGAGTAGTTATACCGGAACTTCTCCGACAGCTCCGCGTACAGTCCGTGATCGAGCAGGACAATCTCCGTGCCACCGTTCTGTTCACTGCGCCGCACCAGTATGTTGCCCGGGTGTGGGTCACTGTGTACGAAACCCTTCAGGAAGATCATGTTCGAGTACAGCTGGCCGATTTTGTTCGCAATGTCGTACGGATCGAGCTTCTCCCGCTGGATGTACTCCAGATCGTTCACCTGGCCACCTTTCGTGTACTCCATCATGAGCACGCGCGACGTCGTGTACTCCCAGATCACGCCCGGGATCTTTAGCCACCGGTAGTGACGGAACATCTCCCGCACCTTCTCCGCGTTGCGGCCCTCGTTCGCGAAATCGAGCTCCACCGGAAGATTTCGTTTCGATTCGTCCACTAGCCACTGGAACTTAAAGTCGGGAAATGTCCACGCAACCAGCTTCACCAGCACCTCCATCGTTTTGATGTCCACAATCGAGTTGCCCTTAACGTACGGGTGCTGCACTTTCACCGCCACCTCGCGCCCATCGCGTAGTGTGGCTCGGTGCACCTGAGCGAGTGATGCCGTGCCGAGCGGTTCCGGATCGAACGACTCGAACAGTTCGTTCGGTTCCACGCGCAGATCCTGCCGAATGACGCGATACAGATCCTCGACGGGATTTTGCGGAGCATTGCTGTGCAGCACCTTCATCGTATTGACGTACTCCGGCGGTAATAGATATTCGAGGGCACCGATGTGTTGGCCAACCTTAATGTACACACCGCGATTTGTGCGACACAAATCGAGTAACTTTTCGGCCGCTGACCGATGAGTGTCACTCTTCACGCGCAGGTATTCGGCGGACTTTTTGTCGGTCCATTCGCGGCTGTACAGGTTCGCCTTGTAGGTCGTCGCGATATCGAACACGGTCGCACCGGCACGCCCGAGCCGCACGATGCCGACCGAGTTGAGGTCGTAGTCGTTGGCGTGAAGACTGAGCCCGGTACCGAGCACGGCACTCCCAACAACACCATATTTGAGCACTTTTCGGAGGGACATTTTCTTCTCGCACTGCTGCTGCTGCTGCCGCTGCCCTTAGATTCTGTCTCGAACGTTCGACTCACAATCCGCGAGCGAGTCCAGGCTGCTTGTTACATCCAAGGTTCGGAAAAGTCCGGATCGTCTGGAGAAACAAGGAAGAACTGTCCATTAGCGTGTGGAACTTGAGAACCGATTTCGCAAATGCAAGCAATACAGCAAAAAAAAGAAAAGAAAAAGTAATATTTAGCAGGAACTGGCGAGTGGGCGGTAATGCTGCCAAAACACACTTTCAGCATAATTGCTTCTTGAAGTACAGTGCCACCACCACCGATCGTACCACCTGTTGGCGGCGCGCGGACAAGCGCGCTTGCTAAAAGGAATTCGGATAGAAAGCGCGCTTCAGTTGGGTTGCGCTGTTGTTGACCGTGATGATGAAATCGTTGTCATCCACGAGCGGGTGGTGGTGGTGTAGTGTTCGAACATATGGGAAGCGACGACGGCACTTACGTAAAGAAAGCCAAACAAACGAACGAACGCATTCTCTGTATCACCGTTCAGAGCTGCTGTATCAACTTACCTTCCAGGAAGAAAATGACGATCACTTGTCGTCCTCCTTCACAGGGGACAAAATTCGTACCACCACGATCGTCTCGTCTCGTTGTTGAAGCTCACGTTGCTCCGCTGCGTTCCTGAACGATGATGATTCCACGCGGCACAACACTGTGGTGTGAAGATAACGGGAAAACACACACACCTGGTGGGAATATAGCATGGAGTAGCATGGGGTTGTCTCCCACCACCAAGCGGAGGTATGTATTCGATTCACGCACGTGAAAGCGGTCGTCTTGAGGGTGGGTGGGTGTTATCGCAAAATGTTTCCGTCAGGGTATTGGCTCCGACACATTGTACTGATCTGATCCTTGTTGCGGAATTGCTTAACATTTTATGTTCTATTTACATGTTGGAAACTTTTATCTCAACTCATTTTGTTATGATTTTTATGTTTAGTTTGCTGCTGCTACAGTGATGGCTAACATTTTTGGTAACGTTTAGCGTAGTTGTTTGTTTTTGTAAGTTACTGGGATCAGTGAAGCTACTTTAATTTAACAAAAAATAATGCATACTTGATTTAGATAAATATAATAAATTTCACGTTCAGTGTAATTCATGTAAAAGAGTTTTAGTTTCGTTTGTTAATTTGCAAAAAAAAAACACGATTCTGATACAACACTGCCCGTAGGATGCAATCCCCAACATTGCTTCAAATGTTCACGATGGGAGCACCCTCGGTCATGTGAGTTTGACATATGCGAACCGGTTCAATTTCAAATTTGAAATTTACATCGAACCGGTATGAAATGCAGTCAATTCAGTAGAAAATGCACCATGAACACGCTTTTTATGAAACAAATCCGGAAAAGCAATTTTTAACCCTAGACTAATTCGAAAAACTTTATTCTCATATTTTCTTTCGATGTTTTTACGAACGACAACGCTCGCAATTAGAGATTCGACCCAGGAGAAAAAGAGTGTGGTGCATAGCAAATATGGATATAACTCATATTGCAATCGCTTGAAGAAACACTTCACTTCGTTCGACCTCCCACTCGGATGCAAACAACACAAACAGCGACACTCCCGGGTTATGTTTAAAACTTGTTCGGTTTGTTTATTTTCAGTTTCATTGACTTCGGTTTCGTCTCCAGCTTCGACCTATCCAAATACAACCTTCTTTTCCTTCACAGGCTAATCTTTCGCCTTTTCCTTTCCCTTCCTGAACGTCCGATTGCCTGGTTCGTTCAGGAGCCGCGTTGCTTATTTAATGTTTACATGAATTCTGATGTTGCTGCAGTTTTGCTGCAGAAAAAGAACGTTCTAATATGGATATGTGAAGGTTTTCACATTTTTCACTAAAACTAGTACGAATAAGGAGTATTTATGGAGAAATGTTGAATGGAAACTTTTGCAGTACTTGCTGATACTGTTCATTTGCTCGTTCTTTACAAAAAAAAAAACCATTAGGCGCTAGGCATTGTTTATGGTGTGTATGTAAACTTATGACTACGCATTCGAAAGAGATAGAGATTTTGTTAATAAATTATCGTTCCGCTGGCGCCTATCTTGTGTTTATCCGCATTGTAATGTGGGCGCACCCGGGAGGGATATGCAAAAAGACACATAATAATAATCGTTCTTACTTACTTTTAAACTTAAATCGAAGTATTAAGTACAGTCGGCAGGCGCATTTTTCATTTCTTAAGCGCTGAGAGTATCTTAAAGCAGTCACAATTTTAAATTAACCTACGCGGAATAGGATGAATATTACAGAGTTCCTCTTTCTTCCCAACGCTTTTCATTCGCTATTCAATAAAAAATCTCACACTTATGTTTATCACACACTCGCCACGTTATTGTTCACCTACGTTGGTGCTCTGCTCTTCGTCCCTTTGCTACGTCACACATTAAACAAATTGATTTACTTGCTTTTGCTACACACACACACACACACACACACACACA